>CAUYQV010007283.1:0-53824 GCA_963574575.1 Galagoides demidoff
GATGAAGGTGGGCATCTTTGTCCTTTTCCAGATCGTAGAGGAAAGACTTTCACATTTTTCCCATTTAGTATGATATTAGCTATGGGCCTGTCACATACGGCTTTTATCATGTTGAGGTATCATGTTCTATATTCAGTTTACAGAGAGTTTCTATCATAAATGGACATTGAATTTTATCAAATGATTTTTCAGCATCAATTGAAATGACCATATATTTTTTGTCCTTTGTTCTGCTGATATGATGTATCATGGTGATTGTTCTGCATTTGCTGAACAATGCTTGACTTTCTGGGATGAATCCCACTTGATCATGTTGAATAATCTTTTTATGTGTTGTTGAGTTCAGTTTGCTAGTATAGTTTTCTTTTTATATTGTGTCTGTGTTTATTGTGATACAGGTCTCATAGAGTGAGTTAGTGAGTTTTCCCTCCTCCTCTGTTTTTTGGAATAGTTTAAGTAGAGTTGGGTTTAGTTCTTCTTTGAATGCTTGGTAGAATTTAGCAGGTCCTGGGCTTGTTTTGTAATGGGAGACTTTTTATTACTGTTTCTATCTTCTTACTTGTTAATGTTTCTTCCTGGCTCAGTCTGGGGAGGCTTTCTGTGTCTAGGAATTTATCCATTTCTAGGTTTTCCAATTTATTGGCATATTGTTGCTCAGAGTAGTTTCTAATGATCTCTTAGATTTCTGTAGTATCATTTGTAATGTCTCCTTTTGCATAACTGATTTTATTTACTTGGATCTTCTCTTTTTTTCTTAGTCTTGCTAAAGGTGTGTCGAAATTTTTACCTTTTGAAAAAAATTAACTTTTCATTTTATTGATTTTTTTGTACCTTTTTTTGGTTTCAATTTTACTTATTCCTACTCTTATCTTTATTATCATTTGTTCTGTCAACTTTGGGTTTGATTTACCCTAATTGTTTGATATGTATTATTATAATTTTGTTTGAAGAGTTTCTACTTTTTGTTGTAGGCATTTATGATAAACTTTACTCTTATTGCTATTTTTTCCTGTATCCCATAGGAATTAAAGTCTTGTATTTTCATTTTCATTGGTTTCAAGATTTTTTAAAATTTTCTTCTTAATTTCTTAACTGACATACCAGTCATTCAGGTATATACTGTTTAACTTTCATGTGTTTTGTAATATTCCTCTTATTACTCATTTCTAATTTTATTCCACTGTTATTGATTTCTGATTTTATTCCATTGTGGTCAGAGGAAATACTTTGTAGTATTTCTATTTTTTAAATTTTTTAAGGCTCAATTTGTGCCCTAACATATGGTTTATTCTTCAGAATGGTCCATGAACTGAGGAGAAAAATGTATTCTATAGCTGTTGGATAAAACGCTCTATAAATATCGATTAGGTCCATTTGGTGTATAGTGTAGATTAAGTTTGATGTTTCATTATTGATTTTCTGTCTGGATGAGCTGTCCAGTGCTGAAAGTAGAGTGTTGAGATCTCCAATGATTAATGCATTTAGTTCTCTCTCTCTCTCTATCTATCTCCTTTCTCTTTCTCTAACTCTGATAATCTTTGCTTTATATATTTGGGTGCTTCACTGTTGTGTGCTATATATATATGCAATATTTAGAATTATTATATATTTTTGCTAAATTAACCCTTTTATCATTATGTAATTACCCTCTTTGTCTCTTTTCACAGTTTATGTCTTGAAATATATTTTATCTGATAGAAATATAGCTAGTTCTACTCTTTCTTGTTTTTCATTTGCATGGAATATGTTTTTCTATCTTTTTATTTTTAATCGATGTGTGTCTTTATAGGTGATGTGTTTTTCTTGCAGACAACATACAGTTGGTTTTTGTTTTATTTTGTTTTTAAACCATTCACTCACTCCATATCTTTTGATCAGAGAGATAGTCCATTCATATTCAGTGTTATTATTGATAGAGAAAGGTTTTACTCTTGATGTATTATTATTTGATTTCTGGTTATCCATCCTTCCTTCCTTCCTTTTTTCCTTTTTAAAAAGTGATTTTTCCTTGAAAGTGGGTTTTAATTTCTGACTTTTTAAGGAACCTGTTGTAGGTTTTTTGATTTGAGGTTAACATGAGGCTTGCAAAAGAACTTTATAACCAATCATTTTAACTATTTGAGAACTCTGCTTATAAACAAAATAATACACATGCAAAGAGAAATCTAACACAAATTCAATGCTTTAACTCCATTCATCCCCACACCTTTTAGCTTTTTGTTGCTTCCTTCCATATCTTGTTATATTATCTATCTCTCAAAAAGTTGTTATTTTTGATAGTTTTGTCCTTTAGTTTTCCTATAATATATAAATGGCACAGCAATTACTGAAATAGAGTATTGTGTATTTGTGTATTTACTATTACCAGTGGGCTGTATACCTTCAAATAATTTGTTATTTCTCATTAATAACCTTTTCTTTCAGGTTGACATTTCTTGTAAGATATGTCTGGTGTTCATGAAATCCCTCAGCTTTTGTTTTTCTAGGAAAGTCTATATTTCTCCCTCATGCTTGAAGAATTTTTTGCAGGATGTAGTAGTATAAGGTTAGGGGTTTTGTTGTTGTTGTTGTTGTTGTTTTACCCCTTTAGCGCTTTAAGTGTGCCATGCCACTCTCTCTCCTGGCCTGTAGGCTTTCCTCTGAGAAGTCTGCAGCCAGACATTTTGGAGCACCTTTATATGTTATATAATCTCCATCATCCCAGTATTGGTCACTGTTACCTTATTTAGTTTGTTTTTTGAGAACATGTCTTCCTGGATGTTCTTGATGCTTGTGAATATTTGTCAGTGCCTGGGCGTTGAAGGGATGGGTACTTATTTTAATCTTCACAGTTTAAATTTGTCCTTCTTGAGAAGGCTTTTGAGAAGGGGAATTTAGTGTTGAGATCAAAGTCTTTGGTCACCGTAGCTATATTTTCACTGGTGGTGCCCCAGAACAAGTAGTGCTCTGATTTTTGACAACTCCTGGTGATATTGCCTTGGTAAACTTGAGTTAATATCCAGGATAATTCCCTGGATAACTGGGGAAAGTCTCTCACTCTATGTGCTGATCTGCTGAAGTTGGCAGAAGAGTGATGTATGATGTGGTACTCCCTCATGGCCATCAGTGAAAGGTCATACCCGAAGCTGGCCTGGTATAACCCAATGTCAGTGGTGGCTGTTGCCACCTCTAATGTTTATTCAAAGTCAGAACTACCTCTTTAGTTCATCCTTTCCCCAAATGGAAGAGACTTCCCCTAAGCCACACTGTCTGTCATTGGAGGATGGGGTGACATGGGCAATGGCTTGTCTGAAGCCACTGGTGTCTCACTGGGTCACATATATCTCAAGTCCATTGGGTTTGAATCAGCACAGCCATAGAAGTTGCCCAAGAACTGCAACCTTTGTGGTCTGAGTGCCTTGTGAATTTAGTCCACACTCCAGGTTGTTTTCTTGTCAGTGGGTGTTAGGGCGAGCTGTAACTCTGGTTTGGCCTGAAGGATTTCTTTCTGGCCAGCTTGGATTAAGTGTTTCTTCCATGTACCCCAGAAGAATTATGCCCTGTGATATGTTCTCCTATTTCAGGGTTGCCCTGAGTTTCAGTGCAAGATCTGATAATCATTTCACTCACCTTTCCCTGGGCACACAGATTCTGTCTCCACTCAGCGTGCAGGTGTGGCACTCCTGGGGATGGGGGAGTGCTGCCATAAGTAATGCAAGACTATCTTTTCTGTCCCCTTGAATGCCTCTTTCCTTGATGTAATGTTAAAGTCAGGTATTTTAATCACTCACCTAATTTTTGGTTCTTCTGAAGGTATTTCTTTGAATAGTTTGGAATTTGGTATTCATGCAGAGTGATGACCATTGGGGGTTTCTATATAGACATCTCGTCCTACTAACTTTTCCAGAATTAATCTTTTAATGAAACATTATAAGATTACATACCAATTCACTAGTATACATACATACATACACAAAGATAATAATTTCCTTTTTATTTTTAGAATGATACTAATTATGGATCCTCTCCATCTTTTCTCTCTTCTTTTTCTTCTAGCTCTGTCCTTCATCTTTCTTTCTGTCTCTCTCTCTCTCTTCCTGTCACTGTCCTTTTCCACCTCCTGACCCATGTACTCCCTGATCTGAGCCTGTAATTTAAGAAATGATGGGAACAACCTCCATAGGTGATTTAGTGAACTTCAAGTTAAGACTATGTATAATATTAAATGTTCTCTTTAAACTTACGGCTCTCCATTGTGATTTTAAAATTTGCATTATCATTTTAAGGGATTAATTTTATTTGGCAGTCCTTTCAAGATTCTGCTCTTAAAATCACTTTGGGAATTAACATATGCATTTGGTTTTCAAATTGTACCAACTTGGCACCTTCAGCACTGAATCGCACTGAGATTGCTTCCCCCACCTTCTTCTCGCCACCCCAGGTAATTCAGAGAAGGAAGACATCCTAGTAGACTATAAAGAGGTCTATTCAGAGATCTCTCCTTTTCTGTTTTGAGGGAGAATTTCATTTGACAAGTTTGTCATGAATGTTAGCAGTCAATTAATAATTAATAAAATGTGGACTAGAGTAAAATTAATCTTCAGGGTCCTGGCAAATCAGTTGTAGTTCTGTTAATATGGATTCAGTGTGCGTGGAAATCTTGTTGTATACTGAATACATCTGTTCGTTGTTTAGTTAACCTGATTTTTCTAGCCCACTCTACTCATTGGCATTGGATTTAACTATGATGAAGTGATGTTGGAGATAATTACCATCCTCTTAGGCTCTCAAATATTCAGTAGGCTATCCCTAGCCCTCTTGTAGGTAGTCAGACTTTGTTGTTTGGACTAAATGTGCAGGTGCTTGTTTTTCAAATATTAGTCGTATTACTTTAAGTGCAGAAGTACCAAGGAGACATGACAAAGAGAAAAAATACAATTTCTGCCATAACATTGTGTTAATACATCTGCTATCATTTTGACGTGGACTGTTCAAAGGTTTCTTCATGTGTACTTTTAAATAGTTATAATGATAATTTTGTATACAGATTTTTTTCCTTCATACTATTTCAGAAACACTTTCACATTACAATTTGGAATTATTAATGTATCAATATTATATTATCTAACTAAGAGATATCATATATTTTGCCTAAACACATCCTATTGTTGGGTATTTGGGCTACTTTCAACTCCTTGAGATTTTAAATAACATAATAAATAGTTTTATGCATAAATATTTTGCTTTATTTTCTTAAGAGATTGACAAAGTGGTATCATCACTGCTTGACTTTTGAATGGTTGAGATTAATAACATTCTTCTGCTTGAAGTACCATGGAGTTTCAGAAAGAAAGAACTGTGAGCTTAACATGAATAATTCCATTATTCAATTGGCTACTTTCAAATGCCCTTCTTATTTTCCCTTTCTTAGAGCCAGTTGAATCATTTTTATCTGTAGAAATATCATAACAGCAGCAAGAGCTATGTAGTGAGTTCTTATACCAATATGCAAAGCCCTTCATTTACATTTTTTAATCTTCACATCAATCTCATGAAGTAGATATTATTATTATACCTACTTTGCAGATGAAGAAAGACAGGTACAAGATGTTTAGGTAACCTCCCTAAGGTCACATTCGGTAAATGGTAAGACTGGTATTTGAACCATAGCCTTCACAGCTTCATTATGTGGACTTCATACAAATCCATCTAATGGACATAGTCTTTTCCCATTCGTGCTAAAAAGCACCCACACTCCATGCTATGCATGTTTTAAATACTCCCACTGTTTGTTGAAGTTAATAAATAAATTTGGATAACTAAAAACTCTGCAGACATAGTAATCACTTAAGGAGAAACATTGGATGCAATTTGGTAATACAGCATATATTTCTTGGTATTTGTGTGGCTAGATTGCAAAGTTCATGACCAAAAATCCATGTTTCTTGTGTCATTAGTAACGTGAGCTACATTACTAATTTCAAGCATAGTATTCCTGCACTGTGTTAAATGAATAAATATTCCATACCAAATACTAACCAATTCTTTCAAAGTAATTTGCTTACTCATGGCATCTGAGCCATTTATTGTCTTGACCAAATACACCTGTGTATTGCTCAGAGGTTTTATTTCCTTTAAATCACTTTTCTCATATTAAATTAAAATAACTCATTGTGATTGCACAATCTGTCCCTTTGAAAAACAAAACAAAGCTAACAGTTAAACTAACAACAATGACTAAATAGAATTATGAAAATAGAGCCTACCTAAATACTTCTAACTATTAAAAGAAGTGAAAAAGTTTAAATCCTGTAGAATCAAAGTTAATAAATATTTAAATAAATATATGAAGTGTATCGGTGCTATGGAGTCAAATGCAATCCCACTCAATTCTTAAAATGTTTTATATAAATTATATTTATTATGGCAAGTAGACATATTTTATTATGCTTAATACAGTGTGGGGTAAAGTTTTTAAAATTAGGATTTTCCAAGATTGTGAAAATAGTAATTGTACACCACTGGTACTTGGTTTGAATAAAAGTTCATTATTCCTCTGACTGTTGAAGGTCTGATTCCAGAGAAGCAAGATTACTTGCTGGAAGATTGGGTGAATCTTTAAATAAGCCCACAGCTGGTGAGCATATACCTCTTCCCTGAAATGTGAAGGCAATTGAGTTGTCACTATATTTTTTGATTACTTAAGTCCAACAGAGTTCTTTGCTCTCTCAGAGGAAGTATATAATATACTTTAACTTGATGTCATTGATATGTTCAATAAATGAAGGTCTTACATACCAGCTATTTACTTAATTGGTGAAAGAGGATCCTTATTTGGGTCATACATCTTTGTTGATAGTCCACTTGTCCATATCTGTTTTTCTTGTTAAAAGTATTTTCCTACTATTATTAGGAAAATAATTCCTATTATTCCCGAGAGAAATAATAGGATAGTAACTTCTTCAACCCTCAAACTATGGAATGTTACAATTACCTCCTGAATTAATACATTTTTAATTTTGATAGAAAAAGAAATGTCTTGACTATTTATTTCATAATAGCACTAATATTTTGCTTCCAAGTAATATTTTGTACTGCTTTTTCTGGCTTAATGAAGTTTCAAATTGATAGGAACTTTGAATGTGAATACACATGGTAGAGTTGTATCATTTGTTCAAACAGCATTCTCCTGGTTCCTCTTTGACATGTGTTTCAATGTTGACATTAGGAGACTTTCTCTTGCTGCATGTTGATCCCTTTAGCTTTGGGAAAAATTTTCTTTATTGATGAAACCAGACTTCCTGGATCTAGAGTTTACAGATTTAGCCTGTGTCAGAAGTGTTCTGCGTTGGTCCTGATCCCCACCAATGCAGAACACTCTGCTGGTGCTCTCTGGCTGCTGTGGTTGGGCCTCCACCATGAGGCCCTAGACCCCCAGATGCTGGCTGTCCTTCTGATTGGTTTGATTTTTCTCATTGCCTACAATCAGAATCACTTGATAATAAACTTGGTTCACCTGCAGAGCTTTTGCCTGTTGTCTTCTCCAGGATCTCTTGAATACTTAACACCTGTCTGCCTGAACTTCCTTCCCTGGCCAACCCATCTTTCTTCAGTTCGCTGGGAGGCTTTTCCTCACATCCTCTCCATTGTCCTGCTGGTCCTGCTGGAACAGCTTAGCATCTGTGTTTGGTCTCTTCCCAACTGGCCATTTGTATTACTGAGAAAATCCTTGTTCCTGAAGCAAAAAGAATGATATACCACGTACAGTTGAAATATGCGAGAAGCCAAAGGCAGTGAGTATATAATATTTAAGTAAAATCAAATGTTTTCTTCTATCTTATTTTAAAGTATACTGAAACAAAGCCTTTTTCTTTAAAGACAACTTCAGCCAAGCCTTTTTGTGCATGTTCTACACAGAAATCTTTGGCTTCAGGCAAACTTTGTAGTCAGAGTGAAAGTGGATTCTTTTTCTTGTTTGGAGGGATAGAGTTGGTGCTTAATCATCAAAATATATAACTTATAGGTGGGAGAGAATTTTATGGACTTTAACATGGGAACTTTCCCCCTCACAGTATTTTCTATCTTTGCTCACTGACAGTCATCCTGCTGTGTGGCTACTCTTGATTACAACCCTTCAGCATGGCTTACTTTCTCTCCTAAGAATAAATGCTTCTTCCCTTGCTCAATAACCAATGAGCCAGTTGCCCATCTTAGTTACGACAGTATTTTCTATACATTTTTTTTCTGAAGTTGGAGATTCCTGCCTTGACTCAGGCCAGTCACTGTATAAATATGTGTTGTGGGTCTTGATGGGAATGAGACTGGAGAAAGGGTAGAACTGGGGCGGCACCTGTGGCTCAGTGAGTAGGGTGCCGGCCCCATATACCAAGGGTGGTGGGTTTGAACCTGACCCTGGCCAAAGTGCAACAAAAAAATAGCCGGGCATTGTGGCAGGTGCCTGTAGTTCCAGCTACTTAGAAGGCTGAGGCAAGAGAATTGCCTAAGCCCGGGAGTTGGAGGTTGCTGCGAGCTGTGATGCCACAGCACTCTACTGAGGGTGATAAAGTGAGACTCTGTCTCTAAAGAAAAAAAAAAGGGTAGAACTGGATTGCATAGAATACACATGTGAATAGTGCTTCTGATGAAGGTCAATGATATCACCTCTGTATGGAGGAAAATCCTTAATTATTTTTAAAAATTTATTTTTTAAACTGATGGTAAAATTGTATATATCTATGGTGAACACCAAGATGTCTTCATATATATATGTCTTAATTCCTCTTAATGAAATAACTCTCCTGGCTGGATTCTCCTTTAATTGTTGTACTTCTTCATCTACTGATGGCAGATTTATCAATTGAATGGATGATATATTGGTGGGAGTGGTATTTTCACTGTTCTTATTCTTATTTGGTTTTTTGCTTTATTTGACAAGAACAATTTTCCTCTTGAATTTATATGTGCATCTTCCTCGTTTTCTGTGTTCATATTTAGAGGAAGAAAGTCTGGGGCTACTTATGGAAAACTTTCTGCCATGTCTTAACATTTAGTAAACCGTTGAGAATGGAGCCTACTTTGTCACTTCAGCCACAGTTTTGTTTTGTTTTGTTTGTATTTTTGAGCATTGGGATGGGAATGAGGCCAAATAAACTGAAGCAGAAAAATTATGCTTTTTAATCAGAATTGCCTAAAGCTATGGTTGCCCTTACCTTCTGGTGTCTGAGTGGTTGGAGGAGGGGGCTTATTATCCAAACATCAATTACTCAGCCCGAAGTGATTTAGTTTTAAAGCAGAAGCCATACCCTTCTGTAATTAAGGAAGTTTGATCAATGATTCTGACATTTTTACATTTTCACTATTGTGAACAAGAAAATCCAGTTTTAAGATCTGCCCTTTAAGAAATTAAAATATTAAACATTAATCTGATTGAACATAAAAAAGAAAATTTCAGATGTCATTCCATTCAATAAAAGACAGTTGTTCCTTTTTCCCAAGTCCTGACACACAGTAAGTACCAACTGGAATATTTTGATAACAGATTGATAAAACCTTAGAATAAAAAGTTAAAAATCTTTGGCTATGCCTGTGGCTCAGTGAGTAGGGCACTGGCCCCATATACTGAGGGTGGTGGGTTAGAACTGCAACAACAACAACAAAAAAAAAGTTAAAAATTTTGTCAAATATTTTCAAATAATTTCATACAACAAATGGAGTTGAAAAAGAAGGCAACCTCTGAGGAATAAGTATTGCCAATTTAAAAGATTTCCCTAAAGTACTTGTTTCATGAAACTTTTACTTGTTATGTATCAGGCAGTGAATCCTAATTTTCTGATACAATATTTGAATGATAATTTTTACATATGGAATATTTGTTTACTTTATAAAGAATTTATTTGGCAAATTATGTTGTGGCTCATATTTAGAACAAAACCATTTTCTAATTCAATAATAATTTTGTACTCAGGACTCCTGTGATCCTGTGTGCTACACACTAATTTGATTCCAGACCTTTATTCCTGTGACCTGACAGTTTTTCCCCCACTTTGAGAGGTAACACATAAAATGTTAAAAAGAAGATAGATTTGGAAATGTAACAAAATGGGGTTAAATTTTGTCTTTGACACTTACCAGGAATGTAATACTGGTAAATTTGCCAGCTCTTTGTTCAGTAAAATTTTTCTCATGTTATTATTGCTGTAATTTAATGAGAATATTATAAGCTGATATAATGATAGTATACACATCTTGTAAAGCAAATAATAAACATTATCTCATTTAATTTTCACAAAGCCACCATGAGATGGATATTGTCATCTACGTATTACATGTGAGGAAATTGAATATTAGGGAGGTTAAATTATTCTTTTAATTTTATACAGCCCACGCCAACATCAATATTCAAACTCAGACCTTTATTTCTCTTTCTGACAAATGGTGTCATATTACTCTTATCTGGCAAAGTTGTGTGAATTTCATGAAATGATGTAGTGCATATCTAGGTACTTAGGAAATAAATACTAGAATCATGTTTAGCTACTTCCTTCTTCTAGTCATTGTCGGATTCCTGCATTTTTAGCTTCTATTTACTTATTAATTTTTTTTGCTCTGCTAGCCTTCTTTCCCACTGATATTTCTCAGTGTTGCTGTCCTGCATCGGGAAATGATTGTTTTTACCTTGAATTGTTCTCCTGACTCTCCTTCCCACCCTTCCCTCTCCTTTCTCTGACTAGCTTACCCTATGGATGCTAAGAGCTAGCCCTGGCCGCCTGATCACCTCTATACCTGCTTCTCAGGACGCTTTTCAGGCACTTAGACTAACTCCTTATAAGTTACAAAGTTTTAATTTCTTTACATCACTTTTAGGACCATCTCTAAAGTGGTTGTGTATTGACCTTCCTAATTCTACTATACTCCATAGCAGCAAACTAAACTACTCTCACCTGAGCAAGGAGTGTATATATGAGTAATTTTTGCCTTTCTAATTCTGCTCTATCATTTCTAACTGATATTTCTTCTTTTTCCTTCTCCACTTGTGTTGTTGCCTATAATTTCCACCCACAAGTCTCGCTGCATATAAGCCAGCTGAAAACTACCCATTGCATAATGTCCTGTGTTTAGCCAGAATAGTTCTTTTGATTTCCCTTCCTGTAACCATCAGAATTTTACTGTTACTTTTCCTCAAACTAAAATTGTTTGTTTCCCCATCTTTCTCTAGTGTTGTTTACCTCCCTTAAAGAGAGACACCATGGTTTATTATTTATTTTCTTAGTAGTACTATGTACAATATCTTGCATCTAGTAGAGCCTTGATAAATTGAATTTAATTAAAGGGGTGTTCAAAAGAATGACATTTTGTAATTCGGAAATAAGCAAAAACAGTTTGAATAATCTATCTGCCTTTTAATTGCTTAGGTGGGCCTTAGTTTTCATATCTGTAGATGGAGATAATAGTGTATATCTCAGACAATCATTGGCAAAGTTGAGGTAACATACACAAATAGCATATACCAATAGCTGACACTATAGCATTTGAAATTTGTTAGGTCCTAGTCTAAGCACTTTGTATAAATTGATACATTTAATCTGCATAGTAGCCATAGAAAGTAAGGGCTATTATGAACTTATTTTTTAAATGAGCAAACTGAGATGCCGTAATGTTAAGTATCTTGCCCAAGGTAAGGCTACTTAAAGTGTCCAATCCAAAATTCAGGTGTTGTCAATGTGGCGGTGTTAACAGATGGTGCCTTTATGAAGTCATTAGGCCGTTAGGGCTGTTCCCTCATTCATAGGATTAAGACCCTTTTAAAAGAGGCTGATGTGTATTTGGGAGCTCGCTGCTCTGCCTTCTGCCAGGGGACGGTGCAGCATCAGGGCGCTTCTCAGACCAAATGCCGCGCCGGTGTTTTATCTTGGACTTCCCGGCCTCCAGAATTGTGAGAAGTAAATTTTTGTTGTTCATAAGTTTCTCAGTCTCAGATTTTTGTTATAGCAGGACAGAACAGACTAAGACAGGCACACAGGAAGTGGAAGAAGTGGGATTTCACCCCACTGGAGTCAGGCTGCAGAAAGCGCATGTTTAAGCATGTCGTTTTACTAGCTTATTTTTCCCTCTCTATAAATTGAAAATTTTTTTTTTAAATTTCAAGGGGGATTATTGTGGTCACTCATTCAGCAAGCACCTGTATTAGATGTCAGTGATCCAGATAGGATATGGTCTTTGCCTCTAAGGTGCTATCTGTATCGAGAGAGGGTGTATCACAGCCTGTGGCCGCAGTATTCAGCATATTGTGAGACAACAAGCATGTTTACTATTAGCTAAGGTTTTTCTTTTTGATGTTTTTTACTATTTAAGAAAAATTTCTTCTTTCTAAAAATGAAATGATTTAGAGAAGTCTTGATGTGAGGTTTAGGGCTCTAGTGTCTGATTCCCAAAGCCTCACATTTGTATCTTTCTCTGTGTTACTTAGCTCTTTACTGTTCCACATCATATGGGCTACTTCTTGGACGATAGTCTGTAGACCAAATAAAAACTTAGGTAGGAGAGGTTTTGATACTTTCCTGTGCAGGCTATAGACAGGAAGATGCCCTAGACCTGAAATGAGATGGGGAGTAAACACATCTGGCTTCTTGGGCCTGTGTTCAAAAGAGAATATCCAACAAGGCCAGAGCACTAGCCATATAGCTGTGAGACAGTGTGATAGAATTTAGTGTCACAGTGGTTCATATTAAGATTGTTATCATATTCCCATCAACTATCCCCATAACAGGAAGCAAATATACACAAATGAAAATATAATTTCACTACTATTTATCTAGTCTAGTTTAAGGTAAAATCTTTTCTATAGAAAGAGAATATTTTCTGGCTACCATCCAGTTAT
Organism: Galagoides demidoff; assembly: GCA_963574575.1. NCBI lineage: Eukaryota > Metazoa > Chordata > Mammalia > Primates > Galagidae > Galagoides > Galagoides demidoff. The sequence goes on from CAUYQV010007283.1 coordinate 12,857, forward strand.
AAAGTAGCTGTTTGTTAAGGTAGCTCCTTTCCTTTCAGAATGTGATATGTATAAAAATAAACTTTGGAGGAAGAGGTGAGATGGAAAAGAGAGTGACTAGAGGAAAAGGTCTTGTTTATTGTAGGTACCTGTACATCCCGGCCATATGTGTGCTTCCTTTTTATATCACTAGTTTGCATATTTTTCATGGCTTCTGACATATTGATTTGCAATTTTCACACTCAGCCTTTTACATTTTTCTCAATATATAGGAGTTCTTGTCATAGTGGGGGAAGTTCTGCCTGCTGCTGAATAGGTTTCTCAGAATCAGTGATAGGCTAAGCACGTGGTGATATCCCAGGAGTAGAAGTTGTGACATGTAAGAATGACTCAAAGCTGCCCCAGGAGGGGTAGAAACCCTTCCTAAGGAGATAGTACCTATATTAAGTGTGTCTTCTTTATATTTAAGACACCAAAAAGAATATCGTGATATGAAAAAAAGTCTTTTTTCCCTCTTAGTATGAGGGATTTTTGCTCCTCCTTTTTCTAACTCCAAGTGTGAGGCATGACTCCATGAAATAGACATATTGAGACTCAGATGTCTGCATTAAGATGAAGATTAGCATTATTCTAGTTGCTTCTGAAAGAGAAAAAATCCTAGGTCACTACCCCAAATATACCGATTCTATTGGTCATGAGTAGAGTATACAGTTCTGATGAGCTTATGTTTCATGATGAGACATGTTTTGCAAACAGTATAGTCATGAGCTTAGTATTTTTAAAGCTTTACATGATTCTATCATGAGGGCTAGAAATGAGACTACTATTTTAGGAGTTGAAAATGGAACATTTGAAATCAGTGATGGATGAAGCCCCTTCTGTATTTAAAACTTTAGGGTTTTAGGTAGCACTGAGATTGGTAACCCTATAAAATACTGAATTTATTACCTATCTTCATCAAGTTATAATGCATGTTTGAGATAATATCTATATTAGTATTGTTGTCAGAGATGGGGAATGTGCCTGGCACATTGAAGATGACTAAGGGGTACCCATATTTGTCAAAAATTTGGTAGGGTGAGAGGTGGTGGAAAATAAGGGTTGAAACTCTTTTTACTGAGTAGCTATCATCTTCCAAGTATTTTGCCGCTTTATAAAGCCCTGCTAGTCATAACCCATATAGTAACATACAACACATTTAGGGTGCTTGTTATGTACTAGATACTATTCTTAAATACTTTATATATATTAATTCTTTCAGTACTTCCAGAAATATTACAAGTTAGACACCAGTATGTTCTCCATTTGCAGATGAGGCGACTGGAGCACAGATGGGCTGGCTATTTAACTTTAAACTAGACAGTAACAGAGTTGGGATTCAAACAATAGCAGCCTAGATCCCGAGTCCCTGCTGTAACTACTTCTGATAGGTGAACTTGGTTGATGGGTCTAGAATTTGTACGTATTTGAATGGAAGAGAGGGTGGACTTCTTTTTAGGAAAACGAGGAATTCAGGCTGAAGATAGGGCTGGACGTCGGTGGCGACTGCTCAACTTACTAGTGTGCTGCTGAGCGAAGCTCTTAAAACTAACCAAAGACATGAGTGAAGGTAGCAGTCCTCAAGGATGGGGGATTGGAAGAACATATTTAATGGTGAGGATAGAGCCTTCAATTTATCAGTGGTCTGATTTTATTTTCTGTGTCTCACATTCTTAGTCTACATACAAATCTCCTTTCTAGACATTTGGCTTTCTTGTTTAATTTTTCCTTTCCATTTGCTATTTTTCTAGCTATCACCTCAGGCAAAAATACAAAAAGGTCAAACAACAACAACAAAATAAACACCCTGTGTGACATCCAGTCAAAACAATGTAACAGAAGAGATCCATCTTTATTTGTTCCTTTATGGCACATAATATATTCATTTTTACTGTTTCCAGTTTGGTCATTTGTCTATGCCATTGCAGGTACGCTGTGATCATCAAAGAGTAAGAGACAGATTTTTTTTTACATGCCTTGCCCAAGCATCAGCTGGCTAGATATCCTCTGCCCTTTAATGGTGTAAACACATAAACAAGCAAAACAACCAATGAACAAAAATCTTGCCATCACCATCACTAACCCGCCAATGCGCGTACCTGGATGTAAACCCCACCCTTACACCCCCACCGTTACACCCCCACCCTGAGGATTTTCAGATGGCTTAAGTTATGTTAGTTACCCCTACCCTGATTTCCTATATTCTTCTGAATTTTTGGTCTCTCTGGCCTATCTCATTTTCAAAAACTCTTCTTTTTATTAGCATGAGCCTATCCTTTGCCCTTTCCCCAAAGCAACATTGCCAAAGGAATTTCTGTACTTCAAGAGATTTTATTGAGGGTTTGGGAGCATCAGGAGTAGCACTACAAATGAACTATGTTTAAGTCTTAGGTATCCCCGTGTTTCATGCCCCACAGATATTCCACAGTTCTTAACTTTCTTTCGGGGGCTTCTACCTTCTGTTCTTGTGACAGGCAGCTTCCATTCTTCTTAGATTGTATCATAGCTTTCCCTGTCCTATTTGTGAATTCTTGGAAAAGTAGGCTGTAGGGGTTTTCCATGTGACAATCTTTCCTTCATCTGCAAAGAGATGGACTTGATGTACTGTCAGTGTTTCTAAAACAGAGACCTCACAGCCTGGGCTGTCCCATTTCCAAAATGTCATTTACATAAGTTCCAACAGAGGAGAGAATGAAAGCACGAGGTGTCCCGGAAAATGTTTACATCTTCCTCTAGGTTATGGAAAATTATGCAGCCTTGATATTTTGAATTATTTCTTTTAGATAAGAGAGGAAGCAAGTTTCTTGGTGGCCCCCATGAGAAATAAAAAGTTATAATTAGAAGTTCTCTGCACAATTACCCCAGTTATAAAAGAAAGTACTGAGTCACCTCCTCGCCAGGGAAGGTTATATTTGTTGCACTTGACTATGAAGTAACCTCTGTTTGCTTACTTGTCTTCATCTAAAGGATAAGAATCTTTACTATTTCTGATTTTTGTAAAAGAAGAAAAAAAAAAGAAATCTTTCCAACAGTTTTCTGGGACTACTATATGGGTAATATCTGATTATCCTTTAATATTCTCCAGTGCAAAATTAGTAAGACTGTTGAAAAAATCTTTTCAAGTGGTATCTATGCCTGTTAGGTACAGGTCCACAGCATGGGCTTGGGGACTGCTGTCTTAGAGTTCTAAATTTTTCACCCAATTTCTTATGAAAGGAATCAATTAATTATATGGGGTTTTGGCAAGAAGTCTTCCCTGGTATTTGGCTAAGAATTCCTAAACCTCTTATGCCTCAAACTTATTTTGTTCTGCAAAGTAATTTCTCATTTCTTCCTGACTTCCTGGTCCTTTACTTTCATATCAAAATCACCCATCAAGGAGTTTTGTGAAATAAAAATAAATTCTACCATTTGATTCATTCTGTGGCTGCTGTTTATAAATACTTGTTGCCCTCTGTCTGGCATGATCATAGCACTCAGCCCTGAATGCATTACATTAGATATTGTAGTCTCCCAGCTTGGCACCTGTAGCTCAAGTGGCTAAGGCGCCAGCCAAATACACCTAAGGTGGTGGGTTCAAATGCAGCCTGGGCCCACCAAAACAACAATGGCGGCTGCAACCAAAAAATAGCCGGGCGTTGTGGTGGTCGCCTGTGGTCCCAGCTATTTGGGAGGCTGAGGCAGGAGACTTGCTTGAGCCCAGGAGTTGGAGGTTGCTGTGAGCTGTGGTGCCATAGCATTCTACCCAGGGGGATAGCTTGAGGCTCTATCTAAAAAAAAAAAAAAAAAAAAAAAGAAATTATAGTCTCCCTCCTGGGCCTACTTTTGTTACCTTAATTTTCACTCCTATCTTCCTTCTCCTGGTTCTTCTTTTGATGTTCACTTTTTAGTATTTTCCTACCCTATTTAAGTGTTCTCAGAGGACCTTATAGGGTATTTTAAGAAACATTGGGTGAATCCCCCGAACCCCCACCAAGTGTTAGCAAAGAAAGTATTGGTTCCACATTTGAGTTTCCAAGATGGAATACAGGAACACACCGAGGCTTCCCGCTGCCTGCTCCAGTGTTCCTTGATTGATGTACTTTATTCTGTGAAATGCAGAGTGAATTTACATATTTATCCCTATTTAGGGGTAAAGATATTATTTTGGTCAATATCTAGTTCTAAGTAGAGAAAAAATGAACAAAATCAAGTAAAAGTGTGTTAAGTAGAAAACAGTGGGGGCTGATTCCCTGAGGCCGATACACTGGTCTTATTCCTAAATGCAGTCTGTTAAAATGAATGCTGAAAACTTTATTGTATCCTCTAAGTGAAATGATAGTAGAGAAAGAAATAGGTTTAAAAAAAAAAAACTTTTTAAAAGATCCCAAAACGTAAACAAAGGAAAATAAATTATAATGAGTAGAAATAATAACCCTACCTCTGAAGGGATAAATAACTTTAATAAGTATTCATCTCAAACATATTTTTCTGAATTTCTCTCTGAAAAAATAGGAGATTAGAGAAGCATGAGGCTATTCTAAAGTATCATTCAATGAATTAGTTTTCGTCTTTATTCATGTAATAGTATGAACTAAATAATGATTACAATAGCAATATTAATATTATGATGAGAATTAGTAGTGGGACTCATTTAGTTAATCTCCCATCCCAACTGATGCCAGTTTGATGCCCAAATTTAACAGGAAAAAAGGCATCTTAAAGAGTTAACAAATATCTCTCCAAAGGAATCTCTTGTCTTGGTGCAAATAAAAACAGGTTTAAAATTCTGTGTTCAAAAGTCAATTATTGCCAATTTCACGGGCTCCTCAAACATGAGATTTTCATTTAGCAGAGCCAACTTCAGTCTATCTGCCAGCAGCCCATCAAATGGCCCTTTTCCATCTGGTCAAATATTCCACAATGAAATTAGAGCTGTTGGAAAATAATGGAAATCTATGGACATATGTATACTGTGACTGAAATGTGAAGATTTGTTAGTGGTATCTGGTGTAAGTTATATATTTTAAGGACCACTGTTACATCCTTCCACCCAGTAGTAAAACTTGAGTTTTTCTGTTTTAGCTGCTCCACGTAAAAGTAGTTCAAATCATTCTAGAGAAATATGAGCCCCTATGTTGTTCAACAGTGGCTTTTAAATATTTTTGTTGAGTGTCATGAACCCCTTGGAAGATGAAATGGAAACTATGGATGGTTATTCAACCCAGAAAAAAAGATGCTATGCAAAAAATAAGAAGCAACTTTAGCAATTAAAAACAAAGAAACACAAATTCCAAATACGTTTTTGAAAGAGAGATTCTGTAGTGTCTCTTAGAAATATACATAATATTTTTCAAAAGGAATCTTTCTTAAGCCCAACATATAAATTTAATTTTTCATTAGGTTTACTTATATTGACCTTTTTCCCTTTGAAGAATTAAATGAATTTCTCATATACTTTTCTACTACTCTGTGAATGAACCATGAGGAGGAAGATAGCTCAATTAGAGAAAAGTGGTTTGCTTTTTCTAATATACTAAGAAAGGAATATAGATAATATATATACACACATACAGATATATATGAATAAAATATTTCTATATGCCCATGTGCATAGCTAGGTATATACAATTCAGAAAAGTCGGCATATGCATAATGTAGGTAAGCTAATAAGCAGAAGAGAAAGAAGAGTAGTTTCGATATATGAATTGTAAACTTTCAAAATGTCGTATGTATGTGTTTGTTCTTGCCTGCTTGTACTTGTCAGGGCAAGAAAACTCACCAAGTCTTATGGTGTGAATCATAAAAAGTTATTAATATTTTATCAGATGTTCTTAATTGAAATAAAATGATCTCCAAGGGCAGGAAGAGCTCAGCAATGCTCACAGAGAAGGAAAAATTCCAAGCTAGCTAAAAAGAGGCCAAGGGCCTGGTCCTTGATAAAATTAAGTTGTATAGGAATGATTAATTACTCTTCTACAAACAGCAAATAGCCTTTTGGAAGATGCTTTGGGAGATATCAATTTGTTTGAACATTTAGATGCTCAATTTGATCCTAAGCTAGTGAATCGTTTCCTAAATGTTTCTATTATACCTTGTTTTCTAATTCTATCAAGGACGCTATCAACCCAATGGTTTCCTCTCCTCTTCTAGGCACTGGTTTCACATGGTGGTGAAAGGGGCAAATGACGGGCTGCCCTGCAGCTGCTCTCAAGAGCACACTTTGCATTAGACTACTAGCATCCTTTCTCCTGATTCCCAGTATAGGGGATTCCAGCGCACTTTGAAGCCTGTTCAAAATATTCTTGTCCATCTATTTTACCCCCAAGCCGACTCATTTTCAGCTCTGCCCTTGGTTAGCTTTGATTGACAGAAAGGCTTTAGAAGCCATTGAAATCTTATTTTAGAAAGGATTGAAATCTTATCTCGATGAGTTCTTTAATCTCTGTTTGGAGACCAAAGGCTTTATGTCAAAAGACTTGTGGATACCTGTACTTGGAACTGGGGCTTCTGTGGCAGATTTACAACCGTTGGGTTATGTGAGGGTTTCTAAGTTAAGATCTGATGAAGAGAGAAACATGGAGAGGCGGCTATAATATGGACAATGCACCTATAAATTTTTCCTGAAAATAAGAATCCCCTGTAGATCTGTCATAGTTAATAGGAAAATAAAGTAATACAAATGAAGACTTAAATTGATGAGGCACATGTATAAATTGATAAAGGAAGTTTGAGGCATCATAACATTGAAATTTATCTAAATTCAATATTGTTAAACATTCTTAAAGATCAGATGAATTATACATGAAGTATATGGATTATTTGTCCCTGGCAAACAATGGTGACATTTCTGTCTGTCACTTAGTATGACAAGGTTAGCATGTTTTATTCAAAACTTTTAAACAGTGAAATGATTTGTATGCATTACTCTTTCTTTGGACTGTCAGGGAAAGCAGAAAGCAACACAGTTATTCTATGACATTGAGTCAGTATGTGCATAAAAAAATGACAGAACGGCATTGCCTCAGACATCTAGAAAGCTCATACTTTGGTTTTTTAATCATCTGGTAGAAAAACAATAAACCCATAAAGACAGAAACATTCCCCCACACTCAAAAAAGAACCCTGCTATTGTAACTGAAATATAGATATGGTATTGACGATATAATGAAGATTGAATATTTATGAGTGAGAACAGATCCCTGGAAACAGTGTGCTTTGGATTTAAAGGAAATTTAATGATAGGATTATTATTATTATTATTATTTTTAATAAATAGAACAAGAGTCAGACTATGCTGTCCCTTTCATGGTTAAAATATTCCACAGTGATGGAAGGGTATGGTAATTTATGAGATCTTTGAATTTTGTGTTCTACGTATGTAAGATGGGCGTATAGAACAAAGATGTATAACAAGGCACTATTCAGCCCCTGGGTAGAGACAGAGGATGCACTAATGTGTTTACTCTGTGTATTACAACATTAAGTCCTGAAGCATCCTTCAACTTTTTCCTTCCCTTTTCCTTGCCTTTTCTGTCTCCTACCAGACACCAGAGGATCACTACACTTTACTGTTGCTGGTCTCTTCTTCCTCCTTTCATGAGATTCTAGAACAGGAATTAGTGCTGGGGAGATCACGCTGGCTTGAAATACAGTAGGACCTAGGGATCTTGGTGCAATATTAATATCCAGGGGCTAAGAGTGTTTTCTTTCCTTCTTTTTCTTTTTCTTTTTTCTTTTTTTTTTTTTTTGTTTCTTTCATTCACAGGTGGCTTAAGGACACTTTCTGAGAATATACTATGAAGCAGTGACTCTTGGGAATAAAATCACATCTGAAACAAACTCTTGCCTTGAGGTGTTTATGATAGAGGAAGAAAGCCCATTAGCAAGCAAGTAGTGGTGTGTTACAGGTGCTATGGTGGCTACTTGCCCAGGATAAATAGGTGGGGAGGAATTGGGTTACAAACATAAAGGAGGGGCCAGCAAAACAGAATTTAAGGTGTCCTTTTTTTTCTGCTTCCATAGCTTGGGATGTTAACCACGAGGAACAATTTCTTATTTCATCCCATTCACTAATACATCGACTACAGCTTCCAACCCACTAACATTCCATATGTAAAAGTGGCTTGCATTTTCCTCCATACTTGTTCATGACTTGGAAAACAGCGAGCTCTTTTGAGTATGTGTTAACCTTCCATGAGTATTATCACAGCTAATGGCTTCAACTGATTACAGCAAAGATTGAAGTTTGCAATTTCTACCAGAATTATTTAACAGAGAATGCTTAATGAAAAACTGAAATTTTATTATATATTCCTTGTTCTAAGATATACATTATCTTACATTGAGACTGGAATTCATGGATATTAATATTTACTATACCAGCTGCGTGGTAGGTAATTAACTACCAGGGACCCTGATAATTACTATTATACCATTTCACTTTAGTTCTGCACAGCAATTATTCAACCTGTTCTTAGCTCTTTTTTTTTTTTTTTTTTTTTTTTTTGCAGGGTGGGTTTGAACCTGCAACCTCCAGCATATTGGGCTGGTGCCCTACTCCTTTGAGCCACAGGCGCCACCCTGTTCTTAGCTCTTTATCTTTCCTCCACTACCACCCTCCCCAAGATCTCTTGACATCAATCCTAAAAGAACCATATACTTTTTAATATTGACTTAGTAAGCAAATATATAGATAGTTTAGAAGCAAATTATAATGCTCTCTTGCCTGTAGGTTCTTACAGGTGCCACCAAAGTGTGGGATGCTATGCAATCTTACTGGGCTGTCATTTTAAGAAATGCTGTCTCTCTCATGAAAAATATTTCTAGAAATACTATGACCTTTCCATTTTTTTTTTTTTTTGCATAAAAGTGTGGTGATCTAAGGGGAGCCAACTTCCAAGTAAACGTGTGAGCCTTTCCTTTGAAATATTCATCCTGTTTCTGTTGTGAATAGCCAAACCTCTGCTAAAATTCGGAGTTCGCTGCTCTATTCAGATTATTCATTTCATGCAAATCCCAATGTGCATGAAATGAACAAAAGACTTCCTTTCTATTCACATGCAGTGTTAGTTTTCTATTCCATTTTTATTCCCAAGCTTGTTTTTCTTCTTTTTAGTAATAGTGCTCTGGTTGTTCTTTCAGTAAATATTTGTGGCATCCTGAGCATGACTGCCCCAGAATCAAGGATGCTGTCAGCACTGTAGTCGGTGTGGTTCACAGGTTTCACTTTCCATGCCTTAGGTGCACTATCGGGGAACTTGGGATTCTGTAAGGAAACATTCGTGGTGAGGGGAGAAAATGATCTCAATTGTGAGTGCCCACTATGAGCATGTTGAGGGCACCCTACCTTACAAACCTAGAGAGGGGGAAGAGTGCACATCTGGGTGTCAGGCAGATAGAGATTCTGATTCTGGCTTTGTTCTTTGCAAGCTCTAACCTGGGGTAAGTTATTTCTGATTCTGAGAGTTTTCTTATATGTAAAAGGAGAATATTTGCCTCATTTTGTGGTTAAATGAGTTACCAGAAAATGTCAACACCTAATAGGATTCTGCCAATAAATTATTGTTTTTATGGCCTTTCCTAGGATTCTACAATGGAATAATACATGCAAATGAGTAAAAAACTTTAATAAAAATGGAAGATTGGTTAAAGTAAGTTCTAGTAATGCAGGGACAATCAAAGTATTTTGAGATTTCTTGGCATGTTTAGGAAATTGTTGTTTTTTTCAATCCTTTTCTATTTTCTGCTTTTGTCCTAGGGACAATAGGTTCTAAGAAGGGGGTTTCGGGGGGGGGGGTGGGGGGGTGGGAGGAAAACCTGGCCTGCTGAACAAGGCAATCTGGAAGGCACTTAAGAACATGGATATGAAGAAACCTAGGTAACTAATGACCAATAGAAAGGGACAATCAATGACCTATATAAAAGGGCAATAGTGCCTGGAGGCACAGAGAAGCCAATGTAAGACTTGCAACCAATTTCAAACAGAGAATATTTGTACTGCTGCAGAACTTTTCCTCTCCATCTCTCTCTCCGCTCTTCTCCTTCAGGAGAGGGACCCACTTGCAAGTCTCTTTGGAAGTGCTCTAAACTTTCTCTTTCTTCTTCCTAAATAAAATCTCTTTCCTACCCTGAAATTTATGCAAGTTACTTTGCTCTCTATTCACACTGCCTATGCAGCTTGCTCCAGTTTTATTTCCAGTTTCCATTTGTTTTCACTTTCAATTACAGTGGTGCCTTGGTTGAACTTTCTAGGTCAGCCAGATAATCAAACCAGGTCAACTGAGTTTGGGAAACCACCCACCCCCACCCCCAACAGGTTCCTATCACTAGAGTCTTTAACTTGTATTGATTCAGCTACATATATACAATAGGGTGGACAATTGGGGAGGCAGAAAATAAAAAAAAATTGTTTGAACAATTTAAGTAGCATAGCTGATTACCCATGTCTTTTACTCAAGGAGTCCTACCATGACTCATCTTGGGAGTCTCTCCCTAGGCTAAGTTTGCTCCTATTGTTTTAAAGACTTTTTTAAAATACTATACAGCCCTAAATTCAGATTTACTCATAAATGTTCTAATGCTGGAGGAAAAACGTGACATTTTAGATTTGTGGAGTGACTGTGTATTTCTCTCCAAGATGGTCCTCTGAGGGATTATCAAGAGCATTTTTGGTTACAGATGGTTAATGACTTACTTGCAATGTATCATTTAACTTCTCACTATGCTTCTTTGCTTTTACTCTTTGTAAGTTCTTTTATCTTTTATTTACCTCAGATATTAAGACTTACTTTCTCTGTATCTCCCCCCCAACACACACACACACACACACACACACCCCAAAATGTCTGTATACAAGTTTACCTGTTTCTTGCTTGGATTAGTTAATGGCTATTTGTTATTATATTTTTCTAAAAAATGTCATGGGTGTATGACTAGAACTCAAGTCACTCTTGTGGATGTCTCCAGTGGGTTTGGGAGCTGAAGGTGTTCTCTTAGGAATACCTGATAAAGTTTTTGTGTTCTTAGAGTTGTCACAGTTTTGGAGTCAGAGTGAGCCCAGTACTGTTTCAATGTTAAGTAACAATGTATTCTTTGCTATCTTATCCTTGTTTGTCTTTTTAAAAAAATTTTATTTATTTATTTTATTTATTTTTTGAGACAGAGTTTCACTTATTAACCCTCAGTAGACTGCTGTGGCATCACAGGTCACAGCAACCTCCAACTCCTTCGGCTTAGGCAATTCTCTTGCTTCAGCCTGCCTAGTAGCTGTTACTACAGGTGCCCACTACAACACCTGGCTATTTTTTTGTTGCAGTTTGGCTGGGGCTGTGTTTGAACCCACGACCCTTGGTATATGGGGCCAAAGCCATACCCACTAAGCCACAGGTGCTGCCTTCCTGGCTTATTTTTATACTGCCAACACAAGAATCTGTAGCCCAAGTTTCCAAGGCTCTAATCTACAATAAAATGCAAAAACCTTAGAGAAGCTTAAGCTTAGCTCCCTTTAACACTTATTTACATCAGAATCAAATGTGGTAAGGAAAGGATAGTCAAAAAGGCCTAAGGCATCTAAGCAGGTTCTGGAGAAGCTGGCTTCCTTAAAAAGGGAGTGGTGGGTAAAGCCAGATTTCCTGCTTCACACCTTTGTTAATTCCTGCTATTTAATATCCCACACACCCACTCTACCCCTGCCCCCATTTTTATGGCTGTCTGTTTCCTTTGTTTTTTATTCCGAATCATATGTAATAGTCTTTGTTACCATTAGTAACAATAATGATTAGAGGTGTATGATGAGATTAGTGTGATGACAGTAACTTCAAAAAACATTTCTAATTCTTACAATAATTCTGTAAGGAAAATTCATTCATGTTAAAAGTGAAAAGAAAAAAAAATGAAAACAGGGAGAATGTAACTTACCATAAAACTTAGCAAATGGTGGGAGCAGATGAGAACCCATATGTCCTCTCCAGTATCAGCTGCTGCCTTTGTTTGTACACTATATGTGTTTATAAATGTATGTGTATAAGACAGAGAGAATGCATGTGCCCAAGCTTATCGATTTTTTTCCTACACATTTATACATTTTTTTAAACCATGGCTAACCGGCAGAGATTTTTTTTGCCGTGCCAGAAAATCAGTGTTGCTAGGTTGTACACTCTGAATATGGCCCTTGCCCCCCAACCCCCCAGAATGACTTGAAATTTTATATATGATTTACTTGATGCATTCTTCTCTTATATAGTTCTTACACATGAAACAGAACTTCTGCCACTTTGTATTTTAAATAAAGGGTTTCTAGGTCTTACAATTGCTTTAATTCTCAACGGCTGATATAAAGGTGATAACACTATTTTCTTTCACATTCTCTGCTCCTGCCCATGAGGAGTAACACACCTTTCATGTGTGTCCATTGAAACAGTTTCTCATTTCTGAAATTTTAATGCCCTATAGGATGACAAAAAGAAGAGAGCAAAGACCCAGCCGTGATTTAAAAGGAATGATTCTGGATTGAAGCATCTCGCTTCTCAGAGGAACACCATATTTCATAGCGTATTTGCAGAAATGCTTCATGGCACAAACTCCTATTTCATGTCCTTGAAGGCCAGTGGAATAGTGGAATTTCTGTTTCAGTGCCTATCTGATCAATAATCTTCTGACTTTTGGAGTTGCCATCCGTCTTGTGATACACGTTCACTGTGTTTCTGTCTAGTGACTAATATCTACATGTATATATTTTTTTGCCTCTGCAACTGTAAATTATTTTTAAAATATTTCTACAGGTGCTTACATTTATTTATCTAAAGCATATTTTCCTTGATTTCATTGGAAACAAGCATAAATCAACTTCACTGGAAAAATATATTTGGATTTTTTATAACTCTCCTTGGAGTTGGCCTATGAGTCAACATATATTAATAGGACACTGTCTATGTGGCAGACAATATTCTAGGCATTAGTTACTAAAGTGAGTAAGAGATGGGTCCTACCTTTCCAGAGCCCATAGGCTCTTGGGGTTTGTGGAAGCAATTTGAAATGGTAGTTAAGGGTATAGATTTTGACACCAATCTGCCCCAGTTTGAGTCTTCTTTTTACCACTTTAGATATTAGACATTTTTTTTTACCTTCTATGTCTCAATGATCACCTCTGTAAAATTTGGATCATAAGAAATATTACTGTAAGGTTTATGTGACGATTAAATAAGGTAATATAAATAAAAATTTACAGTGGTGTTCAGGCACCAATAAATTCTGGGTATTGTTATTAACATTAGTATTATTGTGATGTGAGCCACAGACAGCTAGATTTACACTACTGTATAACAAGTATAAAATAGAAATAAGTTTAAAAGGATGAGGAGCACAAAACTCTTTCGTGAGCTGCCAAGGAAGCTGTCCTAGAGGAGATGAAACTTGGGTAAATTCTCGAGGAAGACATAATATTTTCACTAGGCATGCAAGGAAAGTAATAACATTGCAGGGAACAGAAATAGCTCTTGAAACATTAGGGAGGCTTAAGAGAGCATGCCCCACTCAGCAAACTATAGCTGAGCCCATGTGTGTAGGTGGGGTAGGATGTGGTGGATAGGGCAAGGTCACAAAAGCCCTGGGTAATAAGAATTTAGGTCTTCTTTGTGTTAGCATTGAAAGCCATGGAAGGATTTATAAAAGTGGGGCAAAGGCGATCAGATTTATGTTGTAGACCAGTGGTTCTCAACCTTCCGAATGCCTCAACCCTTTAATACAGTTCCTATGGGTCGTGACCCACAGGTTGAGAACCGCTATTGTAGATAGATAATCTTTGCTCCATTGTAGGGGATGGATCCAAATGTTAGCTGGAGGAAGGTAAATCTTTGTTCAATAATTGGTTATAAGAGAGCTGATCAGGCTCTCAAATAAGATTGTGGCAATGCAAATATTAAAGCAGGGACACAGTTGGGATTTATTTGGGAGGCTGAATTGATAGCACTATTATCATGGATTATATCAAATGAATACACTAGCAGCAGATCTCAACCTGTGGGTCGTGACCCCTTTGTTCCATTTATAACAACAGGGCAGTTAGGAAGGTTGAGAACCAGTGCACTAGAGGATCATTTGGATAGAAATGGCAAATAAAAGAAGGGGTGTAGAACGATGCTCAAGTTGATGTTTTGAAAAACTGAGTGGATGACAGCACTGTTAATAAGTATAAGGCATAGATTTGGCCAGAGGCTGTATGGAAGAAATTCTGGGAAATCATCTCCTCATGGGCTGGTAGAGAAGGAAGCAGCAGAAAAGAAAACATATAAAAAATTTGTAAGTAAAAGAGGACAAGGATTTATAGACTTTAAAGGAGAAACAAATGACAAAAGAGATTTGTTAAAATCAGGATGTTTATCGGTGTCTTAGTGAAGATATTCTAAAAGTATGAAGAATAAAACGAAAGGGAAAAAGTGAAGACAAGTGAAGACTGTTGTTCTGGTGCTTGACAATGACGAGACATCCAAATGAGGTTTTCTCTTCCTTAAGAAAATGACTTCAGGACCTACATGCACTAAGAGAAAAGAGTCATCAGAAAGAGAAGAAAGAAAAAAAAAAAAGCCAAAGAGAAAGACAAAAGAAACAGAGGATGTAATTAAAGAATTAGTTGGAAATGAAATGGTTTGGGAAGCAGAATGAAAGGCTTGATTTTCAACCAGAGGAGGTGTCCTGTTCATGTATATGGAAGATAAGAAAGAGGTCCATGGAGATAGACCGCACGTTCTGCCTGCTGGTTTTATTTGGGAAGAAGAGGATGAGGCCATCTTCATGTGTGTTAAAAGTTTGCTTTCTTTTTCTCATTACTACTATTCTGTTTTGTCCAACTCTTCTCAGAAACCAAGTAGTAAAATGAATAATATATATATTAGAATTTTCAAGTCCCCGTGTGTTTCTTTAGGTGTTGTTACTCTGAAAGCGTCACCAGCAGAGACACAAACATTATCAATTGAAGTATCAGCAGTAAGACAGCTTCTGCTATTTTGAACCTCTGCTGCTTCTCTTTTTATCGAGGGAGCTGTGTAGATCTCTGTAAGAACTAACCATTGGGACATTATTTTGGTCAACATGCTCTCCAGGAATATTAGCTGAGGAAAAAAATCACCTTCAATACTGGGGACCCTGGACTCTTTTGTTCAGGATCTTGGAAGCTCTGGCTCCATGTTCTACCCTAAGCATTCCTGATACCTACCCGAGTCTTGCTAAAGGACCACCCAAGGGACACTTCTATGCTAAAAAGTTGGATTATATCAAATGAATACACTAGCAGACATCCTCAAACTATGGCCCCAGGCCACATGAGGCCGCCAAGGACATTTATCTGGCCCGCCGAGTGATTTTGCTGCCGCTGCCTGTCCTGCTTAGCAGCTGACTTGTCCCAGGGCCTGCAGTCTGGCCCTCCAGTGGTCTGGGGGACAGTGAACTGGTCCCCCATTTAAAAAGTTTGAGGACCCCTGCTAGATGATTTGAAAGGTTAAGTAACTGTACCTGACTTAGGTGGGGCTGTACTTCACACAAGGTCTGATTGCTCCAAAGTTCAAGTTTTTATCCACAAAGTGTCTACCTAATGTTTCTGCTCAGAACCAAGCTTTATATTATTTAACTCTGTCTTCGCAGAAAGCAAATTAATGCTACTTTTCCTTTGGCAGAACATCACTACAAATAATTTAAAATTACTATAGTTGTTTTTCTGAGGCGTATCATCTTTAACTCCCCTGATTTCCTTGAAGGGAGTGATTTATAAGCTCTTTCCCTGTGCTGGTATTCTCTCTGATTAAGCTTTAGTCTTGGGTCTCAGGGAAACTCTCTTAAGCTAGGAATAACATTAGACAGGAACCCCAGAGATTGAATTCTGTTTTGGCAAATTCTGTGATTTGAAACCTGAATAAGACATAATAGCTTCTGCATCTCGTTTATTTATGAAGAAGGGCATGTAGATCAGCAACAAGATTATTCTTTTAAACAGCTTTGTTGGCATATAATGTGCCCACCATAAAGTCTGCCTTTTTAAGCATACAATTTTGGTGCCTCTGTATCCTTGTGTTCCACATTCACAGATTCAACCGACCACAGATCACTTATACAACATCCTCATGATGCAAGTTTAGAACATTTTCATTACTCTGAAAAGAAATGCTGTAGCCATTAGCAGTCACTACTCCTCACTCCCAACTTCTCTCACCACGGTCTCACACTCAGCACTAGGTAGATACTAATCTGCTCTCTTTCCTGTGTAAATTTCACAATAATTGGAATCCTGTCATCTAATCCTACTCGGTCTAACATTTTGCAGGTTGTGGTACGCAGTACACTTCATTTTACAGCCAAATAATATTGTATTGTCCGAATGTGCTACATTTTGTTTATCCATTCGTCAGGTGATGGACATTTGGATTGTGTCCATTTTGGACCATTATGAATAATGCTCTCAACATTTGTGTACAGGCTTTGATGTGGACATATGCTTTCATTTCTCTTGAGTAGAATCCTAGGGGTGGAATTACATCACATAATAATTTTGCATTCATGTGGTAACTTTATGTATGTTTAACATTTTGAGAAACTGCCAAATGGCTTTTCAAAGTGACTTTACCATTTTATATTCTCACCAAGAAGTTTTTGATAAGGACTAAAACATTAGTGAACTAAAACATTTAGTTCTTTTGATAAGGACTAAAAAATTAGAATCAGCGATTATTAAAGTGCTACCCATGGCTGCTTCTGTTACTATCTATCTATCTATCTAATCTATCATCTCTTATCAGAGTGTATGCAGTAAAGAAAAGTTTTGTGTGCATTTTAACAAACATCCCCAGTTATCCTGAGGTTTTTCTTTAGGTTTTATCCAGACTTGATATTTGTGGTTGGGAACTCACGTTTGCTAGTAAGACTCTCAAAGAATGTTATCTTCCAATGAGCTCTCTAGTTAGCTTTTTGTGTTTAGGTGACAGTCCTAATCTTCTACACCATCTCCTAAGGACCTGCAGTGATTTCACAGATCTGTGGATCAGGTAGAATGTGCGGTCAATTTAACAACAACACAAAAAAAATCACTAGGAAATTTGGTTGTTCTGGTTGCCCGAGGAATGTCTGTTTTATGGGTACAACAATACTCATTAAAATGCTAGAATTGAGGACTTCCAAGGGATTTAGGAGACCTGGCTCAGATTAGGGAGTGGTCATCCATTGCCTCCATTTCATTTAAGGCTGCATTTGGGGGGCAGGAATAGTAATATAGCCATGTCTGTCTCTGTGGTGTTTCAGTGGTGCCTGCTGCTAAATATGTGGTCTCAAGATTACACATAGTGTTACAGAATCAAAACAGGAAATTCTACGTTCACTAGAAACTTACATTTCAATTCAGTTTAGCTGTATATACTTAGAAGACAGGGAATTACTTTTTATTCCAAAGGCCCAAGTGTCCATGAAAGGAAGAGGACCTGGAATGGGATGTGGAAACATCTCTCGGAAGACAAGATAATTTTCTCTGTTGAACAGAACTTTGCCCTTTTTTCTTTTAAGTTGCCTGCATTCGTGGGGGTGGATGTTTGTGTGTATGTCCTAGGTTTTCTTTTGACAACTTTTCTTTAGATAGGTGAAATGTTAAACTAAATTAAGCCTGATTATTTGGTTTGGAAAAAAAATACATTTCTTATCTAATACCCCAAATATGAAAAGTGTTCATTATTCTTGTTTTTATAGATGAATAAACTGATAAATTATTGGCATATTCAGTGCCTAGAACAGATAGGCATTTGTTAATTTTTTCAACCTTTAAACTGAACAACTAAGCAAGAATGGCAGTCACTTTGATAGCAAAAAGGCCTTTCCACTACTGCAATTAGATTGGGGAAAGTCATTTTCTGTAAACACTGAAATTCTATTTTTAATTGAGGGTATGCACCAGAATCACTTGGGAGCTTTCTTATTCCCGTACATACATAATCTAGGAACTCCCCAATTAAATTAGGATCTTCAATGGTGTTCCTAGGTAAATTTGGTATACAAATCAACAATGAAAAAAATCTCCTCTGGTCATTCATTTCAATGCATCTGCTTACGTACCTCCTCTTTGAATTCCAAACACTTGACTACAACATCCCTTCTAGCTTTGCTGAATTTAACTAGCACTTAACCTTTGCAGTTATAAGTCTCCATTTCCTTTCCATAGTAATAGTCATAAAAAATCTATTCTCATTAATTGACAAATATAGGCTACCTGAGAATAAGGATGTCTAGCCAAGTAAGGGTGAAGGCTCTAAAAGAGCACAGAGCAGAAACTCCATTTACAGGATGAGAATGAGGCACAACGAAATACAGTACGAACATCACAGAGTCCAGTATCTATAGCTCTGTTCAGAAGTGAGAAAGAATAAGAAAGAGGTTCATTTCACAGACAAAATTTCAGAAAAAAATTTGATTAAATAACTAGTTTTCTTTTTCATTCATCGTTATCAAACACATGCAGGGAAATTAAACTGGACAGTGGGTGAGGGTCGAGCATATGAGCACCAAGCTATTGCAAATAAAGGGAGGCAATGTGTCTTTGGATTACAGAGATGACAAAGATAAAAAGACAGACAAAGGAAAAGGAAAAAATCTGAGTAGAATAACCATAAATAAACACGAATATCCTTGTAGGTAAATTGTAATCTAGCACTTGAGTTTAAAAGTTCAGCTGTCTAAACACAGGTTGAGTAAAACCTAGTAAGGTAGCAATTCATACTTAGATGTACCATGTCTATGGCAGGAGGAGAGTTGCCTGGAGAAATGATGTAATAGTTCTATTTTTTCTGTCTTGTTTAGATTTATTTATTTAGTTCTATTGCCGCACCAATCCAGCAATATACAAACTACCTCCTTGCTAAAGGCGTGTGTCCTGGTACCATAATGTTCCCTCTTCTGAGCTCTTAAGGCATCTGTACCAATACAGCTGTGCCTCTTCCTCAGAAGTCTGAGTCCCAGCTATGTGGAATCCATTGCATAAGCTTCTAGGTTTTAATATTAATAATTTTTTTCTTTGTTTCCTCAACCTTAGAATGGTAGCTATAATTACCACTTTTGTGATAATCTTTAATTTTTTTTTTTTTTTGTTTGTTTTTGAGATGGAGTCTCACTACATTGCCCTTGGTAGAGTGCTGTGGCAAGCTCAAACCCTTGGGCTTAAAAGATTCTCTTGCCTCAGCCTCCCAAGTAGCTGGGGCTACAGGCAGGCACCTGTCTATTTTTTTGTCGTAGTTGTCATTGTTTTTAGTCAGGTCCAGACCGTATTTGAACCCGCCAGCCCGGTGTATGTGTCTGGTGCCCTAGCCGCTGAGCTAGAGGCGCCAAGCCATCTTTAATTTATTATTTTAATACCTGGGTAACAATTCTTTTTTACTATATTCTCTATTTAAAAAAAAAAACAAAACAAAACTATGAATTTGCTTCTCTCTTTTGATTGGACCCTGATGATCACAGCCACAGATGAGTAGATTGCAGAATATGGGTAACTGGTAGCTTTTTTCAGACATTAAAAGCTTGAATATGAAGGAAAGGATGTTACTTACATTTCACAACGGTCATCTCTTTATATCTTCTTAGGAATTCTCTGTCCTTATGTTCTATTACTGTAAATAGTCATGTTTGTGCACATGTGACTTAGTTTCATGGCCAGAGCTTATTGGACCATGGTGGGCACTTTAACTTGGGAAACAGATTCTATGCTGATCAATTGTCTTTGACAGAGTTTAGCATAAAATGCTCTGCCCAAAGATAGATGAACTGAGCCAAATGGATTCTTTCTCTTAACCTTTGGACCAAGAGGCCTAGTTAAAAGCTTGGCCGCAAGAAACAAGCAATGCACTTGAATCAGATTAATAGCAGAGCATTAGTAGCTCGTGAATTCCTGCCGTGGATTTTTCTCAGAGACACTGGCCTGTGAATCAGTTTCTTCTACCTCAGCAAAAGCATTTCAGTAATTACAACTGGGTTTACTTTCTGAGATGGATATATGTCTACCATTGAAATGTTCAGGCACAGAATAGATGACTATAAAGTCAGAATATAAAATAGATATGTATGTACCATAGACCTGAATAAGAATACCCTAAAAGAATGGGTTCAAGTAATATACATTAAAAATAGCAATAATAACAATAAGAACTCTTTTATGGGTGATGCTGATGTGAATCTGTCAGACATGGGAAGAAAGAGGCCATGCGACTATTCTGCTATTGGTGAATGACAAACTATCTTATCTTACCATTTGTATCATAACTCATGACTTTCTGAGTCATGAACTCAAGCAGGTTTCTGCTGGGGATTCTCCTGTGCTACTTGGTGATCTTTCATTGGAGTCTAGTTTTATCTTAAATATATTTAAGATAGCTTCGCTTACACACCTGGCATCTTGGTGAGCACAAATGAGCCCTTATTCCTCTCCATAGAGTCTCAGTGGTTCTTGCAATCTTCCCGGCATTTTGTACATTTTGTATGGGAGTTTGGCCTCATGTGGTGGCTCAGGGATCTTGTTTGCTGACCGTCCCCTTTAAGGGTGGGCTTGACTCTGGCATGTGCCATTTCAAGCCAGCTCAGATTTGAGGGGAGGGAAAATAGACTCCATCTCTCCATGAGAGAATAGTTAATTTGTAGTCATCTTTAATCCATCATGATGATCTCTGAATTTATTGTAATTTGTGTCTTTAGATTCTAAGGGGATGGTTTATAAGGTGGACAATTACAGTTTCCAAGAGCTGTATGAGAAGATAGTTGGGCTAGATAGGACATTACTAAGCAAAAGGATATCTGGCTTATCCTCTGTTAGAAAAGGAAGCATACAATGGTGGAGGAAACACAAACAGATCGTATCAGGGATAATTTTATTCTAGGCAGTGTTTTATTTAAAACTGTTTCAAATCATAGTAGTCTCCTGGATGGAATGGCAAAGAATTTGAATTTATAGGTTACTTGTGGAATGAAAGTGATATCATTTGCTAAATTCTCTCCAAATGTATGACAGCAAATGTTATCAACACTAGAAATAATGATAGTAATAATTGTATCAATACATTAAATTTGCTTTACTTCGAGTTAATATGAATATATGCATTCTTTCCATTGAAAGTATCTGTTTCTTTTAACTGAGAAGAAAGTAGAGAAGAAATATTTAACTAAAAGATCTTTAGATTTTTAAAAGATACCATTAAATATAATAAGGTCACTGTTACAATTTTTCTTAGAAGCCAAATTGATTATATTTCTCTCATTATAATTTAAAATTCCAAATTGCCTTTCTTGTAGCAAATAATTCCTTTTTGAAATAGAAAATGTGTTGCAATAAAATTGTTTTCTTCTTTCATTGTTGAGAAATTATTTCACAAATTGCATTTGTGCTTTGTGAATATGCTGTTGGTGTTATTTACACTTGAGAGCAGATTAAACATGTTTGTATTTATATTAATTATGAAACAGAGGCATTGGAGATTACTATTTGGTTTTGTTTTTCTTTTTATTTATTTAATTTTTCCTCTTGGTAGGAGTTGATTATTATTTTGCTCCAAGCTGCAGAGTTGCTCAGAAATGAAATTGACACAAGCCTACTCAATATCAAATGTGTTGATTTGAATTAGCAGCACAGAAGAGAGTTTTAATGAAAATGTAATGTCAGTTAATAAATTAATTTGTGGAAAGTATAGTTTAACACCATTCCATGAAGTTTTGTTTTGTTGAGTTAAAGACTAGGGAACTAAATTTATTTTATTGATAATCTCCCAAGGCAATAATATTAAAGTTCTAAGGGCAAGGGTTATGTTATGTTCTAACCTCCTCCCCACCTCTCTCAATCTGCCTCAAATGCAAAAGTCTCCAAACATAAGACTGTTCTTGGCAACTATTCTGTTGGCAAGTTGACAGATTAGAAACGTAATTATCTATAGGAAAGTTATCTGTTTTTTCTATTGAATATAGTTAATGGATAATTTTTGTGCATCCCTTAAAACCCTTTACCCATATGGCTTATTTTGAACACTACTGCACTAACCAGTTCCAGGTAGGCTTTCAGCATCTTCACATGAATAAAACTGATAGCACTTTGTCACCACATCTCAGAGTGTCAGATTTGAGCTAGTGCCTCTGATTTCCTGGTTCAGGTCTTCTCTCACACCACACCAAGAGTGACCTAGGGGGACTAATTTGTACTTCTGGGCATGCAACTTAGGTGTGGAGAGTGGAGGCTGATGGGTAAATGCCCTCTCCTTTCCAGTGAACAGATGGTGGCTGGAGACATTTCTTAACCTCAGGTGGATTATTGAAGGATGGAACAAATAGTGGCCCATAGCTGTGAATAACTACTGGCTTGCTTTTTTTACTTCCCTATATCATTTTCCTGTCCTCACTCCTATCGTCTGGGATTGCATTCCCAAATAAAGTACTCACCCATAAACCCTTGTCTTAGATCTGATTTTGGAGGAACCAGCTCTGCAATAGGCCCACTTAAATTACCAATAATGTGTTGAAATGTAATTAAAGTATCCTCAAAATTGAACCAAGGGTATCCCAGTGTATGAAACTTGATGTTCAGTACAGTGTACCATCTATTTTTACCTTGTTTCAGCTTCCTCTTTGCTGGTATGTCTATGACCTTTGTTCTATTGGCACAGAGACAAGACATTTTGGAGAAATATAGTCTGCTTATGAAGTTAAATGTTGGAGAAGGATGTTTTGAGCTTCAAATATCTAGAAGTTTTTCCTTAAGGTTTTAGTTAATTTTAATTTTTGTCCCTAACAATAGATTGGTATTATTTGATAAAAATCGAATTATATTTTCTCTTCTGTACAATCCGAAGTACATATTATGCAGAGGGGAAATAAACTTTAATTGAGCCAGACTTTAAGTTGGAGATGGTTCCAACTGCCAACTTTGCAAATCACAAATTCTCTCTTAAACTCAACCTTGCATTTTAGAATAAGTCTATATCCTGTAATTTGAGTTTCTCCAAAGTGTTATATAGAAAATATAATTCTAAGAAGAAAAATACTTCTGAATATACAATTATAATAAATATATACAACTCATTGACATAAAAGCTTAAAAGATCCTAAGTATTTAAACATTACATAGTCCCATAGAGTATAAAATGATCACCCTGGTGATATCTAAGTAGTATAGTACTTTATTTCTGCAATGTTTTTCTTTTTTTTTTTTATCATTTGGGATTCATTGAGGGTACAAAGAATTAGGTTACAGTGATTTAATTTGTTTGATAAAGTCCCTCTTATACTTGCATCCTGCCCCCAAAGAGGTGTGCCATATACCATGACCTCATCCCTTTCTCTCCTCCCTTCTTCCCTCCCTTCTCCCCAGTCCCTCATTCCATCATCCACTGCCTTGATATTAGAATTGAGTGCATTGGATTCTTCTCCGTTCTTGTGATGCTTTACTAAGGAGAATGTGTTCCACCTCCACCCAGGTTAGTACAAAAGATATAAAGTCTCCATCTTTTTTAATGGCTGAAGTATTCCATGAAATAGAGATACCACAGCTTGTTAATCCATTCCTGGGTTGGTGGGCACTTAGGTTGTTTCCATGTTTTAGCTATTGTAAATTGAGTTATGATGAACAGTCTAATACAAATGTCCTTATGACAAAAGGGCATTTTTTTTTTTCTGGGTAGATGCCTAGTAGTGGAATTGCAGGATCAAATGGGATGTCTAATTTGAGTTCTCTGAGGATTCTCCATATTTCCTTGCAAAAAGGTTGTATTAGTTTGCAGTCCCACTACCAGAGTAAAAGTGTTACCTTCTCTCCACATCCATGCCAGCATCTGCAGCTTTGAGAATTTGTGATGTGGGTCATTCTCACAGGGGTTAGGTAATATCTCAGGGTGGTTTTAATTTGCATTTCTCAGATGATTAGGGATAATGAGCATTTTTCAAATGTTTTTAGCCACTCATCTGTCTTCATCAGAGGGAAGGTGCTGTTCATATATCTTGCCCAGAGGTAGATAGGATTGTTTACTCTTTTTCTATTGATTAATTTGAGTTATATGTAGATTCTGGTTGTCAACCCATTGTCAGATTGATACCCTGCAAATATCTAATAAAGGAATTGTACTGCAATAAACATTTGAGTCCACATGTCTTTCTCACTTTTTTGAAACTTAAAACATTAGAGAAACCTGAAAAAATAACATTGTTGGTAAATTTTAAGAAACATTTGAGAATGGGTGTATAATTTGTTGAGAAGAATAATAGATAGTAAAAATGGATATTAAGTATTTTATAAACTAGGCATTGAGATGAGCACTGTATATATTGGTGTAAGTATTAATCTTTTTTATTTTAATTTTTTCTTTTATTGTTTTAAAATTTTTTGTTAAATTGAAAGAATTGTATGAACTTATTGTGTACAACATGTTTTGAAATATATATACATTAGATAATGGTTAAATCTAGTTAATTAACATATGCATTACCTCACATTATTATTTTTGTGAGAACACTTAACATTCACTCTTAGCATTTTTTTCAAGAATAAATCACTATAAACTGCTGCACAACAGTTCTCTTGAGCTTATTATTTCTATATAAATGGAATTTTGTACCCTGTGACATCTTTCAACCCTCTGCTTACTCTCACAATCACCCCCGCCCCTTGTAATTGCCATTCTATTCTATATTGTCCTGAGATCACATAGTGAATTTTTAGATTTTAGATATGTATGGATGAGATCCCATAGTATTTGTCTTTCTGTTCCTGGCTGATTGAACTTGACATATGGCTTCCAGGTTCATCCATGGAAGGACAAATGACAGGATTTCCTTTTTCATGGCTGAATAATATTTCATTACATAAATACACCAAAATTTTCTTTATCCATATATCTATCGATGGATACTAAAATTGTTTTTTATCTTTGCTATTGTGAATAATGCAGAAATAAACATGAGGGTGCAGTTCTCTCTCCAGCGTATTGAATTCATTTCCTTTGGGTAAGTACCTTGTGGGATTGCTAGGGTATATGGTAGTTCTGATCTCAGACATGGGAATGTGAAACTGTTCTTCCTATTGCTCTTCCTATTGCCTCTTTTCTTATTATGCTATAACCAGGTACTATGATCTGTGGATTCATTAGCTCTTGTGAAGGTATTTTTGTGCATAGATTGTTGTTTAAATTGATGTTTCCCCGGGACAGAGGGAGGTGTGTGGAAATGACCACTGGAGAGTCCTATTCTGCCATCTTGATCTACCCTTCTATTCCTTTTTAAAGATGAAAGAATGCATCCTTCAGGCTTACCTAGATATTAAGTTGCTGAACTGAGATGCTCATTTCTTTTCCAAATTCATTTCTTGCTCTCCTAGAAGGCCCAGATACGATTACTCATGGCACCATCTGATTTTTATGGTTTGCTAACTAAATTGACCGTTGGTGGCTCTGAAACCTAAGTCATTTGAAACCATGCCATAGACTATAAAAGAAAGCATTATAGGATTCAGGGATCAAAGAAAAGAAATGTAGAGAGAAGAAAAGTGGGAATAAAATAGAATAAGGAAAAGACTGAAGAAGAACTATTCTTGCCTGTAGTATAAATGGTAACGGAGTGCCATGTTACTGATCTTGAAAAAATTATAATCAAGTCTAGGGACAAAGGAAGAGCTCTACTGAGAAATAGCAAATAGATCTATCTTATTGGGCTGTTACAGTACAAATTAGTAATGAACATTAAATTCCATGATTGCTCTTTATTTAAGAAAGCAGAGCATAACATTTATATTGGACAGATTCTTTATATTAAAAATACAAAGTTTGTCATGTAGAAATTATCTACATGAAAGTTTGTCATGTTTCAAGTATCCAGGTATCTTGAAATCTGTATCACAAAGAGAAACAAGACTGATTTTTGAGTGTCGTGATTATTTAAAATTCTTGGCATGGGAAACATCAGAAAAACTTTACTATTGTGTGTGTGTGTGTTTTTTTTTTTAACTATGTGCTGGTTTTATATACAATTTAAAACATTTTCACCAAACTGGTTAACATAGCCTTCATGGCATTTTCTTAGTTATTGTATCTCCAATGGACTAGCATTTAGGCATTTAGTTCATAAATAAATATGACTCTTAGAAATAATTTAACTTTCTATTTCAAAATACTCTCAATAGGCAACTTATATCAATATTTTAGTCACAGTAAATGTTGCCTGACTATTGTAAATTTTTATTTATTTTCTCTATTGGGTAACAGATTAAGAGATTCGAGATGCTGATTTCAATTCAAGCCACAGAATAGTAATTGGCTCAGGCAAGAATACTTTACATAATTTTAATTTGTCATTTCCCTCCATTCTTTACTACTACAGCTATTTCCCTTGCTTTCCTTGTACAGATCTTATCCCTTGTGCATCTGATATATATTCTTTTAGTTTTGTATTCCATATTTCTGTGTATCTATAAAAATATGAATAAATTTTTGTGTGATACTTAATCTTTATAAATAGTGAGTAGTATACTCTAAACTTTACCTATTACTTTTCTGTCAAGAGGGTATTCCTAAAATATTAGGTACTACATGTGGATCTAGTTTATTTCTATTGGTTGCTTGATTGCTTTCCACTACATGTATGTAGCAGGTATTATTTATTAACATCCTCCCATGATTTCTTTCTTCCCTGTGCACCTGTATAAGTGTTCTCTGGTACATGTGCCCAGAGACTGGATCAATGTCTAATACATTATATGCATGCATTGTTTCACTAAGTCCTAACAGATTATACTCCAAAATGTATGTATACATTTGCAGTCCCCCCAGCAGACCATGGGAAAGATTTCACAAATATTCACCAATAGATGATATTTAATATACTATTTCTACTTATTTAGGGATATAAAAATATACCTTGTTATTTTAATTCATATTTCTTTTATTAGTATTTTGCCATTTTTGGTCAGGGCTGGGTTTGAACCCACCTCCTCCAGCATATGGGACCGGCGCCCTACCCTTTTGAGCCACAGGTGCCACCCTCATATTTCTTTTATTAATGAGATTGTACATGGATTTTCTAAGGATTACCGTTTGTTCCTCTCCACTAATCTGCCTTACCTATTTATATTTTTGTTTTGTTTTCTTTGCTTCTTCATTTGGTTTTTCTGGTTTGCTAACTTATGGAAGATATGCATTAGAGATTTTCTTTCCCTGGATAATTTATATGGCAGGCATCTCTTCTAAAATTTCTTATCAGTCTGGTTACACTGTCCATTACTAGAGTAGTATACATTACTAGAGTAAACAAATTGTGATTTTGTAAAACCATAATATTTTTTCAATTTTTGCTTCTAGTCCTTTTAAAAATTTTTTTCCCTTATATCAGTCATACAAAAATTCTCCTACATTTTCTTCTTAGCTTTATTATTTACATTTAGACCATTATTCATCTAGAATTTATTCTTTACATGATAGAAATATGATATCTTTTTTATTTTTCACAAAATGCTCAAAAATATTTCCATCACTTCATATCCTTTATCAATTTGTTATGCAATCTTCATCATTATGATTTAATATTATGGTTTAATATTGCTTTTTAATCTATTTTGATACCAATTTTTTTTTACTATATTTTATAATGTCTTAAGAAGGGCTAGTTCTTTATTTGTGTATTTAGCAGAACATTCAAAGGTGCAATAATTTTGTTCTTAATTTTAATAAAACCATTATAAATTTTCCATTAAGTATGATGATTATTAGAAATTTAATTGTAGATAGATTTAATCAGACTTTGCAAATTTTCTTTTTTTTCTAAATTTTCTAAAATGTTTTATTATGGATAGAGGAAATTAATAAATGATTTTCTATCTACTAAGATAATCATGAATTTTTCCTTTTGCCACCTACATTAATATGATGAAATATATTTTTTATATATTTGAATCATTGAATTCTTAGGATAAAACCTTCTTGATATGATTCAATGTTTTTTCAAATATTATTGAATTCAGTTAAGTAGTATTTTACTGAGGATTTTTTAAATTTCCTAGGTGCAATTGATCTGTAATCTTTCAATCTTTGACTTTTGGTATTAAGATTTATTATAATAGTTTCAAAAGGTTTTTAAAAATATTTTATAAAACAATTTACCTAAATTAGGAGGCATTGTTCCTCAAATGATTGTACATTTTGCTCTTCAAATGCTAGATACAAGGCTCTTTTTGTAGAGCTGGTGATGGTTCGAATGGAAGTACTAATTTATTTTTTTAAATTGTATTACTTTTTTTCCCCAGTTTTCTATAATTATTGTGTACTGTGTTAATGTCATATATTTTTCCAGAAATGACTTCTTTCATAGTTTTTCGTGTTTATTGTTGCATAGTTTTTCTTTATAATATTATTCGATTTAAAAATCTCCCTTGTATTAGCAATTTTGTACTTTGTTCTACTTTTACTGTCTTTTCTTCTTGATCTGTCAGAGAATTGCCTATCATTTTAAAAGATTATCTTCTGGTTGGTAATTATCTCTATTTTTCTTCATTTTATTTACTTACAACATTTTGCTATTACTATTCATTTTCTTCATTTTGGTTTTTGAGTTTACTGTATTGATTTTTTCCTAATTCCTTATGTTTACTATTTTGCTTTTTTCCCTCTGGAGTTTGATTTAACTTCTCTAGATTCTTAGTTTTATGGTCTTGCTTATTTATTTTCTAATAAATGCATTCACAACAGTGTGTTACCCTGAAATTATTGTTTTAGTTGCATCTGACATTCTTTGAAATGTGATGTTTTCATTCTCAAGTAACATTCAGATTCCTTTCACACCATCAGTAATATATATTATAGACATTTTTACTGTAAGAATTTGATAGTTTTAAGGCGATTCTTTTGCAACTTCTCTGCAATGTTTTTGCTCTATAGTTTAAGTATGTAACCTGTAAGATAGGGATGTTTTGGATATGCTGGTACATTATTTAGAGGGTATTACATGATGGACTTTTGGAATGTTTCTTGTGTACATGAGAATACATTTTATTCAATGTTGATTGATTCAGGTTTCTCTTTTAATCTCAATTTCTTTGTTCCATTCTCATGCCTCTCTCCTGCTGTCTCCTTGTGGACAAGTTCACAAGAGTAAAGTCATTGACTGTAACATTCTAATATTTTCTAATTTTGAAAAAAATTCTTTGCTTTTTTTAATAATTCAAGAAAGGTGTATTGCAGTTGTCCATATGGTCATTTAGGTACCCGGTCTACTTTGATCTAGAATTAATTACCTCCATCTATATATAAAGAGAAGAATGGAAAATATAATCTTCCTGTGTGCCCAGGAAGTCAGTGAAAGAGTTTGGTATAGAGAATTTTCTCTTCCACAGAGCACTTGCAAATTGAGGCCTAACATAAAACCTCCTTTGGTTTTAGAAAAATTCTGGGTTATAATTTTTTAAGCACTATTTTATCCCCTTCTTGTGCTCTTTATTCTCTCATTTGCTTTTCTAGATGAATAGATTTTGACACTTCTTTTTGTATTCTCAAACATTATTCTTTTTTTTTCATTTTTCTTCTATTTTCTTATATCTGAACCAATTTTCCAGTCCAATAATGTAATTTTTGGTGTATTTATTTTGCTACTCCATTGAATTTAATTTTAGAAATCTTATCTCCATTTTATTTATAAATAAAATGGAGATAAGATTTCTGAAATCAATAGTTCCATTTTAATTAAATATTGCATGTAATAAATAGCCCTCTTTTGCTTAATATATTTTTCTTTAACAAATTCCTATACTGTTTGTACCTTTCATTTAATCTTCCTTCATTAAAAGTTTTTCTTTTTATTGTCTTCTAAAGTATTTCTTGTGCTATTAAAATGTCCCTTAATTTTTCCTTATAAGCTACCTTTATTTCTTGGACTATATCCAGGAAGCAATGGATGGGCTGGTCTGATACCTGTTGGGTGGGTTAAAATTGTGATATTGGTGAGTTTAAGGATTATACTCACACTCTCTCTTTCCTCTATCCTTATTCTCATGTGGCAGCCTTCCTCTGGTATTTTTCCAGTACTACGATGTGTGTGGACTCCTCTCTGGGAGCAGCTGACTGCCACAATCCTTGTTCTGGTTTTCTATAACATCAGGGAACTATTGTCACTCACAGTCACTTCCAGTTAGTGATCCAGTTCTCCTGCCTGTCTTATTAATAGGATGGGCCGGGTTTGGGGGAATGAGGGTTTTAGGGTAGTAGGTGGAAATGCAGTAAATTTGATGCTTTTGGAACTAATAAAATTTCTTTGAAACCATGAAGCAGCATGGTGTAGTGAAAACATCTGGTATTGAAGAAGAGAGGAATCTGTGTCTATTTTCTCATTTTTCATTGATTTACCAATCATTCATCTGTTTATTTATGAAACAGATTCTTAGACCTATTATTGGCCAGACACTGCTACCTTATACTGAAATTCAGTAGGAAACAAAACAAAACAAAACAATTGCTCTTACCTCTGAGAGTTTAGAGGTGGGAAGGAGACACAACTGTATAATTTATTAAGGAAGATAAGTGTTAGAGAGAGACAAAACAAATCCATGATAGAAAATGCCAGAAGCTAGGAAAGAAACATTTGAGCAGAAACCTGAATGGAGAATGTGAATTAGTATACTTAGTTTTTTTTTTTTTTTCTAATTAAATCAAGCTGTGTACATTAATGCATTCTTGGGGTACAGCATGCTGGTTTTATATACAATTTCAAATATTTTCATCAAACTGGTTAACACAGCCTTCATAGCATCCTCTTAATTATTGTGTTAAGATATTTATATTCTACATTTAGAAAGATTCACACTTACTCTTCTAAGATGAACCATAGGTATGATCCCACCAATCACCGTCCCTCCACCCATCCTCCCCCTCCGCTCCCACTCCCCTTTCCCCATACTTACAGTTTTTACCATAAATAAGGCATGTGATTGTGGACAAGCTTTGTTGTGATCAAATGAGATAATAGGTTTAAAGACCTGTTGCATAACATTGGGTATAGACTCATGAAATCGAAGCTACTAATAGTACACATTATTAATAAATATAAATTAACAATTAAATTTTATTTAGCATATCAACAAAGTTTCCCATTATCAAAAAATGCCTTTAATTTATTGAAAATTCTTAGAGAATTGGCAGCAAACTCAAATGACAAAAATTCTTATTTACTTTGTTCTTATGTCTGAAAGTCTTAAGTCATTGTCTTGACTATGGACGGTAAAGTTGAAAGATTCTATTGGTAGGAAATGGTAGTTTTAAGTGCCATTAAATAAAGAGAAGGAATTGATGAAATTAAAGTGAAAGGGTGACTACAAAGACTAAATACTTTCTGATTGTAGAGAAGAAAACGGAGATATTTCTCTGTTTCTTTCTTTTTTAACCTGTTAAGTCACCAGAAGATTTAGAACAATTTGGTCATATAAACATTATAAGCTAACTATCCTATCCTTTTCAAGATTTTGAACTGCATAAATAAATGAGCAAGGCTGAATGACATCCACTCCATCTTCAACACCTTCTTACTCCTTGTCCATGTGGGAACTGCACATCTCATTACTTTGTAGATACATTTGATCAAACATGATATTAATTATCTGGCTTAATTCCTGTCTTGAACATCAGAACTGGTCTGGATAAATTGACTGCTTTGTAAGTCTGGCAAGTTTAAGAGCTAAAGATATTTCATCAAAGAAGAAATTCATAAGTTTGGACTACTTTGTCTAAAGGCACTTTCCAGAGAAGTGTCTAAAATTATTTTAGTGGCTGTAACAGTACAATAAACACATAATTATTCAACTTTGTTACTTTAAAGGAAATGGATCTCATTTAGATAAGTGATATAAAATTTTTGCTATCCTCTATTTTTTTTCAAAGGCAATTTTACCTAGGCTGTTTATATGCAATATAAAGATAAATATTTTCTATGTTGAAATTTGGTAGAGGGGATGGGAATGGCCCACATGTCATCTACTCGGTATTCTCCTAGCTTAGTGAGGCTGCCCCCAAGGAGTACATGACACAGCATTTGAAAACTACTGATTACATATCTGAATTCTTCTACTCCCGGTCACAGATAAGAAGAGAAGATGGGTGTGGTGTCCACAGATTCTTTCTCCATAGCATGGGTTTACCATGCCTGGATGAATGTGTTTTCTTCTCTTACAAATTTTTGTTGAGGAGGAAAAAGACAGGAATATTTAGTCAATACAATGAAAGTTTCAGTAACACATGCAGCTTCCTAGCCATTCGACAATCTCTATTGAGGAGTAGATTAACTGTGGGTGGGAGATAAAAAAACAATCCTATTCTTTCTGCACTAGACACTTACCTAGGCATAACAATTTCCCAATATTTAAGTATTTTATTTATGCGTAATTGTGTCCACATGTTTTTATCTTCATTTATTCAACATCTACTTTTTAAAACTCTATATGCCAAGACCAGTAGGAGGCCTTGAGCATAACACACACAAACGGAAAAATTGATAAGTTCTTCAGGCATTTGGCATGTAGAGAAATTATACAACTTATTTTACTTTAAAATATTTATAATTTTAAAGGAAAAATATCTTTTGGCAAAGAACGTCATTCTTTTCAAGTTGACTAGGATTACTAGAAAAAAAATGCTGTTAACAATAAGGTTGAAATGAGGTCTTCATTGCTTTAACCATATTTTTAAACATGTGATAGTTTTTACTTTGAAATTTCAGACTGTTGGAGGTAAGAAAATTTATAACTGCTCACACAAATATTTGATGTTATTTATTGATGTCCTCCATCTGTCTTTTAATGCTGGCTAGTCATCTTAAGTATAAAAAGAAAATGAGGTTGGATTCAGAGAGACTGTCTATGAGAAGGGACCTGGGTACTTAGAGGGAAAGGCTGGAAACTTTCTTTACTAGATATACTAAGTAAAATTTAGCCGTCCCAGATATATACTTGAAAACTTTTTTTTCATTAAGTCATATACACATAGATCACATAGATCATGTATACATTAATGCATTTGTGGGACACAATGTGCTGATTTATATACAATTTGAAATGCTTAAATCAATTAGTTTCACCTCAATCACTTAATTATTGTGTTAAGACATTTATATTCTATACTTAGTAGATTTGACATGTACCCTTGCAATATGCTCCACAGATATGGTCCCATTGTTTACCCTCCCTTCATCAAACCTCCCCCCTCCCCTCCTATCCTCCCCTCTTCCCTCCTAATCCTGGGTTATGGTTGTGATTTATCTTTCATATGAAAGTGTGAGTGATTATGACTTAAACTTTTGATGGGTGAGATGAGCTCTGGAAAGCAATTATGTCCTTTTTGGAACCAGTAGCACCAGTACCATGGTAAATACATACAGTAGAACCTCTGCAAGTTGACCACCCAAGGGATTGTAATAAACTGGCCAACATACAAAGATGGTCAACATAAGGAACTAGGCCCACTGTACATTGAGTACATGTGGTGAATGTCTGTTCTATGAAGATTAGGCCAACTTAAGGAGATGATCAATATACATAGGGGGTCAACTATGGAGATTTTACTGTCATTGGTATTCAATACTTTATTCACTACCTAATGATGTGAAATCTGAAGTTATTGGCCATGAAGATGCTATCACGAGGGCACTATTCTAAGCAGTATCACTTGAGAGTCATTAACTTCTATAGCTTTCATGCTCAAAAAACAGACATTATGCAAAGGCATTCTGTACAATTTATTTCCTGACTGCTTGCCAAAGACATATGATTTTCTTCTAATTTAAACACTATCAACTGAGTGAATGACAGCTCACAGATGTTTTCTCCACCACACTTGCACCAAAATTTTCAGGAGGACACACCATTGCCCTTAGACTTGCTTCAAAATTTTATGAAGAATATTGTTATTTGTTAGCCAAGGTGATTCATAATGAAACCACCTCTTTAGAGATGACTCAGTATTTAAGGAAATTCTGTTATATTAACTGGAAAAAGAATTACTGGCAAGATTATTACTTCTTTGGATGGTTTTATGACATTATTCAATAATATCGTTTTCCGTGACCTAGTCTTCTATTTGCTCTGATGCTGTTGGTGTTTTAGATGATAATTGGAAATGCAGTAATTCATTAGCTCAGATCTTGCTGATTCTTGACTTGGGACAATTTCCAGATGGGATTAGCTAAATTTTACTTATTCTTATCATTCAAAAAGGTATATTGATGATAACAGTAAGATTTTTGGAACGATTTTGATTGAGAAAATAAATATACTGGCACTTAAAATGTTTGTCAGGCTGAAAAGAACTATTATCAGATTATCTATACCTTTTCAATCTTTGGCTCTGTGTTCTTTATTTTCTTATCTGTAAAACTGTGTTAATAATGGTACCTATTTTTTTGGTGTTTCAACTCCTTCAACCAATAAGTGGTGGGACTGGTAGAGCCTGCATCATAGAATTACTGTGCATGATTAGACGTTAATGTTTTAAATGTTGTTTTAGTTTTAAAAATTATAATTGGCAGTGTGTCCATTATTCATTTTTAGAAATATAAAACATTATTTCTGGGCCCTGTTAAGTGATCAGAGAAAAATTTTTCCATAGACCTCTATTCATTATGATGATTTGAACCATAGTTTTATATTTGATAGTGACAAAAATAAATATTCTAAAGTAGATTTTTCACTAATGTACACTTTTCTGGAAGTAAATTTCCCCCACTGCTATAGTTCTTATGCAAAGAATCTGAATTGCATTTACAAATTGTGCCAAACATTATTATTGTATACTGTGGCACCAAATGTATGTTGGAAAGAACATAAAAATGAAATTTGGTATGACTCTGTTTTTTCCTGAATATTTGTCTAACTTGCTAATTTCTTTTTGTCTCAATGTTCTGATCCTTAACTTTGGTAATCATTGTCATCTGAAGTACTTTATAGGGTTGATGTAAGATTAACTGTTGTGCTTATTTTTGGCAAATGCTTCACCAGCATACCTTCCTCCTCCTGATATGAGCACCTGGGTTTTTCCTTTCCTTGGGATACTTTACTGTGAGATACTATTGAGATGCCATTTGTCAAAAAACATGAGTCATCCCTTGTTAGTAAATTTCAAGAATATCCCTGGAATTACTTGGAATTATAAACTTGCGCTAAGACAAAAACACCAAAATTGATAGGTGTTTCCTATCACCAGGGTAAGCATCTGAAGAGAAGACGTATTTGTTCCTGTTACCCAGATCACTGGAACTGCTCTTACTCTTTTTCTGTATGTGGCCTGGTTCTTTGGCTGTTCCTTTGTTCCTGTGAGCTATGTCATATTCCTCCAATAAACTCCTTTTCTAAAATTCTGTTAGGCAAAGTTGCTTTTCTGTTACTTGCAATTAAAATCTTTAACTAGTAGAGTGTCGACAGATAGGCTGTGTGTTGGTGTGAAGAGTCTAGCAATGTATTGAATTTACCCTTTAAAAAGTCACTGAGCTGGTTAAAGTTGAGATTATGCTGAAAATAGAAGGAACTGGGCTTCTTGGTTGTGTAACTTCAGTCTAACTCGAATAATGAAAATGTTTCTGGGATAAAATAGAATATTAAATATGAAAGCCCTCTGTACAAGCTAAAAGTACTCTACCAGGTCCATATCAATGATTAAAATACTTTCTTATGCTATGTTATTAAGTCAGCAGAGCACAGAGGAAATATGTTTGAGGAAATTGCTAAATGCACAGTGAGAATATAGTTGCATCAGATTAAATGAACAAGATGGTTAATTTTTCCTTCTTGAGGGGAAAAACATGTTAGGAAACATATTGACAGCAACAAATACAACTTCCCTTTTTCTGATATACATATTATATATATGTGTGTGTATATATATATATACACACACACACACATATATATATATATATAATATTTTTTCCTTTTTCTCAATGATATAAATATAATGAGGACAACTTCCCACTGGTTGTCAATTCAGAGCAAGTACACGGATAGGAAACCATCCTGAACTGCCAATAATATTGGCCCCCCAAACCTTCTAATTCCATCAAATTGTTGATAAAATCATCACTAATCTAGCCTAACAATCTTGGAATTGACAGCTTTTGATATCTGTGATGAGAGAAGAAATTGTTCCTTTTTAGGGAATGAGTTGTTACTTCTAATTTTCAAATGAGATTCATTTATAGATTTACTCTACTAATCTGTTCCAATATTGTTTCAGAAATAAATTGTTCCAGGGATAAGGGTGAGATGAGGAGACACAATCATGCCTAGAATCTTTTACCAAGATGCACTTAAGAAGAAAGAAACATTCTAACATTTCTTAAAAGGGTAATATCCTAAAATTGGGGCTGCTATTTTTTCACCAAAAGTTTTTGTTGTTGTTGTTGTTGTTTGCTTTTTGAGACAGTCTCACTTTGTTACCCACAGTAGAGTGCCTTGATGTCATAATTCACAGCAGCCTCATATTCTTGGACTCAAGCAATCCTCTTGGCTTAGCTTTCCAAGTAGCTGAGACTACAGGTGACCACAACACCTGGCTATTTATTAGAGATGAGGTCTTGCTCTTGTTCAGGCTGATCTCAAACTCCTAAGCTCAGGCAATCTACCTGCCTCAGCCTCTCAGAGTGCTAGGAGTACAGATGTGAACCACCACACCTGGCGCCAAAGTTGTTATTAATGATATATCTGATCCAGTTATCACTGATGTCTCTGTACCTAGGAAATATGGAATACAAATATAAAGATATAACACTAAAACTAAAAAAAAAAAATGCAATCCACCTATATATCAAAGGCAAACTGGTGAGAAATTACCTGTTGAGTTCATTTGAGGCCCTACCTTAGAAGTAAAGTCATAGTTTGCAGAACTTATGAGATCTTGAATAAATATTAAGGGCTCAGGGCGTATTCAGTCACATAAGTTGATGATGATGTCTCAGTGACATTTGAGTTTAGTCCCATTACCTGTGTTTGGAAATTGAGGGTATTATCATCCTTCATTTTCACTGAAGGTTGGCACACATTAGAAACTGAATCATTATTCATCTTATGCTGAAATTAGTCCAAAATGTGTGTTTCTTATGTTTTATGTTTTGTAACAAGAAGATCTAATTCATTTTAAGGTATTCTTACCTGTATATTAGCCCCATAGTAAAATTATGGAAAGTAAAATTTTAACAGAATCAATATTTTGCAGTAAGTATATGCATGCTTATTTAAATACTATTTTGATTAAATTATAAATTTTGAGATTTTAAAAAATGTTTGCATGAACATAGCATTTGGAACACTTCCCTATTTAGAAATTCTTATATTCATCATGTTCTTCCCTACCTTACCTTGTCCCACCCAGTGTGACTCTACGCAACTATAGATTTCCACAACCGATTTACTAAGAGCCATGGAAAATGATAGTGCACTTGCATAAAAATAATTGCTCTGTTTTAGAAGAATGCTCAAAGGCTCCTCTAACTGGCTAATTTTAAGGGCAGTAGAGGTAAAATGCTGCTTGTAGTCTTAGCTCTCTTCTTTCCTTCAACAGATCATTGAAAAGATCTCTGATGTCTTTTCTTAATGCAGGTCATGGATCATCAGATCAGAGAATACGAAGAACCATGACTAATTCTTTCATATCCTCCAAGCATTCATGACTGATCTACCACTTCTTATAAACCAGACAATATGAGAACTACAAAAAAGACCAAAAGTACACAAAAACTTTTTCCCTGTAATTATTAAACACAAAGTTGCACATCTGGATCAAAAGAATACTCATTTCTTGGTTTTAGAAGTAACTATATGAAGATAAAACTCATCTAGGCAACATTGTTTAACAAATGATCTAAGGTCAGAAATTTAAAAAACTTCTACTTAAACTTATAAATTCAAAATTTATATTATTGGGCCACAAAAAGTATCCATTGAGAAGATAATAAGGTACTTCCATATCAGAAATAATAAGATACTAAATAATCAGTCTAGATTTTAGAAAGATTTGGTAGTCAGGCTTAAAAAAGATATCTTGATCAACTTGTAATTAACCAAATTGCCTTAGTTTATGAGCATTTTGGGTTTTAGATTGTGATTTTACAATTTATTTAAATGTTAGTATAAAAAGCAGTGATGAAATAGAAAAAAAAGTGGATATTTCAGCAAGAAAATTTCTTAAAATCTCAGTTTTTTTTCATAGTTATCAACTAATTTTGAACAAGTCCTCTCCTGCCTCTGGGTCTCCATTTTCATGTCTATAAAATAAGAAATTTACCCTAGAAGTTACTTCCAAATTTTAAAATTATGATTGTAGAGCACTTTCAACATCATGATTTGTGTGTGTATATATATAAAAAAACCTCTCTGCTTTACGGACTATCATTAGTGAGAACAGTTACTTTTTAGAAACTAAAGCTATGCTATTGTGTCAAAAAATGTAGCATAAACATTCTCATCATTAGTTTAAAATAGCAAGACTCTGGATAAGATTTTGTATTTTCTATACTTCAAGCACATTAAGCTTTTACTTCCTATTAACCATAAAATTAGCTGAAAAATTTTCGGGCCCATTGAACCAATATGAGAAATCAGGTGTTACATACAGGAACAGATTTTGTCCAACTGTCAACCTCATGGAATTGAACCTTCATCATTTGTGAATGCAATCAGTTGTAAAACCTAAAATCCAAGGGGCAGAATACTTTACCTTGGAGACTTTCAATACTAGTCGTATATAAACCATAAAACAAAAAAAAATACTACCTTTAGGCTTCTATAAAGGATAATGAAACCAGCTTAGAAAGTTTAAGAGTGAGAAATGAGCTTGGGAAAAGAGAAGTACAATACCAAGGGTGTTAGCTGGGAGGAGGATCTCCAATAGAAGAGGCTGATATTATTGCTTGATGCCTCTTCTGCTCTCTCTCTCTCCAGGTTGACAGAGCTTCAGTCTAGTGAATGGCCCACATCTTGGACAACAGTACTTGAGGAAAAGTCTTCTGAGGGTTACCGAGAAATATTATCTCCTCAAGACACAGGAGAGTAAGAGAGAGAGAGAAAAGGAGAGTAAAGCAGAAAGGGAGAGAAAAAAAAATTCCTTTAAACTATTTTATTACATGAGATTTCTGAAATTGTTGCAAATATTTGCAACATGAACAGATAAGACAAGGACTGAGGCAGTAATTCAATGGGATGGCAGAGCAGGAAGATGAAAAGCCTGGCTCCCTGGGCCATGGAACTAATCCCCGAACCACCTGCCTTAGATTGTGGGAGATTCATTTCACTTATTGCTTAAGCTATTTTTTGATTGACTATTTTGCTGCCTGTGGCTGAAAGGTTTATAATTCCTCCATCTCTGGCTACTTACTTGCCCATGCCATCATTTTATTTTTACCTGAGGGATGCTTCCTATATGCTTACAATTACTCCTCTAAGATTGGTATGGGGTGAGGGAACTGGGTGATTGGTTGAGTGGGAATGGCTTTTTAGTGCTGAGCTTTACTCCCTGTTGTAGCCCGGAATAGTAGTTCTGAGCACTCCAAATATGCATTGTACCTGTTCTCCAAACATTTCATTGAATAGACTGTAGAAGAAACAAAAACTATGAATTTCAATGATTGTAATCATAGTAATAGAGTTGTTATCTCTAATATTTTATAGCAGAAAAAAGGAGAGGGAGAAGCTGACATTCTCTAAGATGATGAGCAACCAGTCCTTTAAAGAAACTGCCTAAAATGATTTATTGAGGTCCTACTATTAATTCACAACATATTATCATGAAGGAATCATTTAAATTGTTGCCTCCACGTTGCACTATTTTGCCTTTGTCGGTGCTGATTTAGTTTGTTGTCACATTAGTCACTTCAGTTATTTTTGGCTCTCTTGTATTTTCTAATAATTCCTAATAGAGTTTAGTCAGCTAAATACTTTTGTTGGATAATATATGCATGAACACATCTAAGAGGTGGACAGAAGAATTTTTATTTTTGCTAATTAGAATAAAACTTTCCTTCATTTTGTCTCAGAAGATCAGCTAATATTTATTTTTGCATTTCATTAGATTTTCTTTCCAGAATCCAAAATCTCTATTATATAAACTGTATAATAAAAATGTCAGATAATCGCAGCTTTTGCTTCAGCGGCTTTATTCCTTCATTCTTTCAGTCAGAAATATAGTTAGAGCATCTATTTTGTGCCAATATAAAGTTCAGTCCTGAAATATACAGGGATAGAGAGAAACTACATTCATTTCCTGCCCTCTTAGGGCCTTTAGTTCCATGCCATAAGTTTATGTCAGGGTTTCAGCATTGTTTGGATGGCTAACTGACAGGCAAATGTACATTTTCTTCTTTTTGAGAAATAATTACTTGAGTTGTATGGCTATGGTCATTCCTTTTAAGTTGGTGTAGAGTAGGCATTACTATAAACTCCATTCCTAATGGGTCTAGAGTAATGCCTCCATTCTGGATGAAGAGTCATGCAAATAATCCACTTAAAGTTTAAAAAACAAGGGCAGCACCTGTGGCTCAAAGGAGTAGGGTGCTGGCCCCATAATGTACTGGTTTTATATACAATTTGAAATATTTTCATCAAACTGGTTAACAGCCTTCACAGCATTTTCTTAGTTATTGTGTTAAGATATTTATATTCTACATTTTTAAGTTTCACATGTACCCTTGTAAGATGCACTATAGACATAGTTCCACCAATTACCCTTCCTCCACCCATCCTCTCCCCTCCCCTCCCCTTCTTCTCCCCTTTCCCCTTCTTCTTGGGCAATGATTGGGTTATAGCTTTCATATAAAAGCTAT
This sequence comes from Galagoides demidoff, assembly GCA_963574575.1. Lineage (NCBI taxonomy): Eukaryota > Metazoa > Chordata > Mammalia > Primates > Galagidae > Galagoides > Galagoides demidoff. The sequence goes on from CAUYQV010007283.1 coordinate 53,666, forward strand.
AAATTGGTATCATAGTAAGGCTGAGTACATTGGATACTTTTTCTTCCATTCTTGAGATACTTTGCTAAGAAGAATATGTTCCAGCTCCATCCATGTAAACATGAAGGAGATAAAGTCTCCATCTTCCTTTAAGGCTGCATAATATTCCATGGTGTACAT
>CAUYQV010007289.1:0-25839 GCA_963574575.1 Galagoides demidoff
GGCCATTTTTTGGTTGCAGCCATCATTGTTGTTTGGCGGCCCGGGCTGGGGATTGGAACCCGCCACCTTAGGTGTACGTGGCTGGCGCCTTAGCCGATTGAGCCACAGGCGCCGAGCCGGAAAAAAATCTTTGTCCAAGACTTTAACAAGTGATGAAAACAGATCTGAATCTAGAATTAAGATTTCCCTTTCTAGGGACTTAATGGTTGAAGAGGTTAGTCTTTTTATTTTGGTGGGGGGGTGGTGGCATCTTTTAGGAGGATTCAGATTTTTTTGTTGTTGTGAGCTTGAGGTTATAATTGTCTGTTACATTAGCCCAAAATTTCCTTTATCCCCAGGAGTTTGAGTCCAGATCAGCAGTGTACAATTTAATAACTCTTTACCTTTCCATTTACCAAAGTATCAATTCAGGAAATGATAATAGAATGTCCTAAAAGTGCAGCCACAGCCTCACCAAGTACTTAACCTCCTCTTCTGCATTGAGGAAAATAATGTCTAATTTGGTCCACATCACTCCTAGCCCTTTTTTCCTGCATCCCAGATGAATGCAAATTCCTAAGCCTAAATTAGCTTCAGTTATCTCTATGTTGGCCCATCCAACCAGATGGCAATATTTGCAAATGTAAATTGTCACAAAATTGGTGCCTTAGATATAAAATCTTAAAGAACTGCTATATGGATTATTTAATGCAAAGTGTGTCTGTACCTACCTTTACTCATTTCCAAAAGACAAATTGTACCCCAGTTTGGGGTATATTTCATGAACGTGGCACACGTCACGTGCTCTCCTGGCAACAGGATGGTTGCTTTCCTTAATCAAGAGGTGAGATCTCTGCTTCCTCCTTTTAAATCTGAAATGGCTTCTGCCTGGTTCTCTTTGATCATCCTGTGAACACAGCTCCCATACTGTGAGGAAATTGGGATGCCACACTGAGAGGCCACATGTGGCCACGTAGCCTGGTCACAACCCCCGCTGAGGTCCCTCTGACGGCCAGCATCAATTGCCAGACATGTGAGCTTCAAGCCGCCCCAGCTGGCATGAGTGAACTCGAGTGACATTTCCCCACCAACCCCGACTGAATTGCAAAAGACACGTGGGCTTTTTTTCAAGCACTAAAATTCAGGGTGGTTTGTTGAACAGAAAGAGATCACAGGAACACAAATCAATGCAGCCATTCTGGCATCTGTGCATGGGGGGTAAGAAGGGAACAGAAACTGTCAGGTAAATATCATGTGGGCCATCTGAATCCTCAGTCCTTCTCTGCTTAGGAAGACAGGACTCATTCCCACGCTCTCAGCTGGTGACTTCAGACTTGAGCACATTCTGGCGTCTGTCCTCTACTCCATTTCCCATCTTGTCAGGTGGTCCTGTTCACTTGGTCTTGGCACACCTGCATTCTGGCCCTAACACCTTGTAGCTGTCCCTGTGGGTGACCGCTGCCCTTTTGATAACTTCTTTCTCACCTCTGACTTCTTTTTATTTTTTTGGAATACAGAGCTCACTGAACACAATGCCTCTTCTTTCCTCTTTTGGGATATTCAGGGATGCTGTTACAAAAAAGAGCTGCGGAAATGATAAAAATAATAAGCCCGTTGCATTATAGAATCCATCAAAAAGGCCAAAGCCACATAATATGCTATTACATGTCACCACTTAAATTAAGTAGCTATTCAGCCTTAATATGTTTAAACATGCACTTTAATAAGAACAGAAAGGGCACAACAAGAATCACTTCTTCTAACAAAGATTGTAAGAAGAGAGGAAGATTAGGCAGGGTGAGCCATTCTCGTGAGCATTTAGCCAGTGTGTTTGAGCTCCTTGGGAGCCCTGGTTTTCTTTCTCTCTCTCCTCAAAGACTATGAAAAGCTCCAAGTCATATTACTTAATGAATAGAAGCTGTGGAATGACAGCAAAGCCCGACACAGATCCTGGTATCCAGTGTTAATGAGGAGAAAGATGAATATCTCAACATTAACGTCTTTCTGCAAAATGACAGGAGTCTTACTTCCTTGCTAATAACATGCAAAATCCAGATTTCATTTTCTCTCTCCTTACACACTTTGAAGCCTTGCAGAGTGCAGAAAGCCAATATTAAAAATCTTTGGTTGCTATTGATGTTGATCTTTTGTTGTTGTTTTCTCCCTACACGGGCAAGACTTGTGTTGATTTTTATCTACAGAGGGCTTAAGAGATCCCTATCATAATAAAATGAGTGCCTTTGTGAGCTGTAGGGGTAATGGGTAGGTAATACATAGAAAAAAAAAAAGGAACAATAGAAATGGTGCCTTTGGCCACACATAGATTCAGCCATAGACAAAAGTTGGCGGGACCAAAGCAAGGGCAATGCTGTTACAGGACACCAGTGTCTTTTCCCAAAGTAAGATCTAGCCTGCTGTTTGGAAATGTTAAGAAAACGTGTGTAGCAATGTACTAATTTAAATTAGATACCAGTTGGAAGAGGCAACCTGGGTGCTTTGAAAATGACATTAGTCTGCATGACTGAATGCAAGTGTTCTGTCTGGTGGCTCATGCCTGCCTGTGATTCCGCTCTCTGGGAAGCTGAGGCAGGAGAATGGCTTGAGCCCAAGAGTTTGATGTTGCTGTGAGCTAGGCTGAGGCCATGGCATTCTAGTCTGGGCAACAAAGCAAGACTCTGTCTCAAAAAAATAATAATAATAATAATTACCTTCCATTGAGCATTAAATATATAAAAGGCACAAAATTAGGTACTTCCTATCAGGAGTCCTCAAACTTTTTATATGGGGGGTCAGTTCACTGTCCCTCAGACCATTAGAGGGCTGGACTGTGGCCCCTGGGATAAGTTGGCAGCAGGACAGGCAGCTGCGGCAAAAACACCCAGAGGTCGGATAAATGTGGTGGTAGGTGGGCCGCAGTTTGAGGATGCCTACTGATTATTACATTTAATCATAACTCTAGCCCTCTGGGAGAGATATTATTAAGGACAATCAGAAAGACAGTAAGATCGAATAACTTGTTAAGATCACGAAGATACTAAGTGGTGTGCCTGGAATTTAAAGCCAATGTAGGGAATTGTCAAGCCAATTGTTAAGCACTATTCTAGTTGCATTAGCTGAAGGACTGGGGCAAGTGACTTCCACTCTGTGGACTTAAGCGTACTTCTTCATCTGTACAATTAGGAAATTTGATGTTCTGTGTCCTCCAGACACCTGGGGAAACAAGCCAGATGTGAGACAACTGTAAATTATTGTTACATCTGTAACAGTGCCATCAGATCCTGCTGCGAGTAATTTAGGATGGTTCACAGTCGCCTCACTGTTTGTCTATCCTACTATCATTTTGGACCCCCTCTGTAAGCAGGGGTAACCTTTAGCACAGAGTTGCAATTTTGTACACCTCTTGTGACGATTATGTTATCCCTCTTTCTGGACGCTTATTTGAACTTCATTCTTGCGTTGAATAATCGTGTGGCCACATTCAACATCTGGCTTGTTTCCCCAAGTGTTGGCATCTTTTTTTCTTTTTTACACTATTTTAAGTGTCTTCTCCTGTCCATCGCTCTCACTCATATATATACTGCCTCTGAATCCATGTTATTTCCCTGTTCCAGTCTCATCACCGCTGACTTAACATATTTTGAGGCAGTTTCCCCTCAGTTTGGGTTTTGTATTGCAGAGAGATAGGTTCTGATTCCACGAACCACATGATTTATTCTGAGCCTGGCAGAATAAATAATGTGAGCCCCATTCTTAGCCTGGCACTGTCTGCAAATGAGCAAACCCACTGTCACAGGAAATGCCCAGGTAATGCCCTGATCCCCAATAAAGGCATTGGTCCCCAGGCCCCTTCTCCTCCTCTTGGTCCCCATCTCCAGTTCCCATTAGCCCTAGGAGGTGTCCTGTCCCCTTGTATCTCACATCTGGGACTAACAATCCTCAGCTTCCTACCACTACTATTTGAGTGTCCCTTCTTGTGCCACACCTGACTGTCCTGACCTGACACGTCACAACACTTGCCTGGCTTTTCCTGTCATCCATGTCACTGACACAAATATACATGTTTCCCCCAATTCCACACACACTAAAGACTTTGCTAATTGCATGCAGAGCTCTGCCATGTTTTATACTGCGTGGTTAGGGAAATACATCCTGCTCCTACCTGAAACTTCCCTTCCAGAAAAATAGTGGAATGAACGTCTGTTCTTAGTGATTCTGTTCCAGTTTATCAATAATCTATAAATTTCCTTGTATATGACAGGAAACAGAGTATTTTTTTCTACTGGTAATATTGACTGAGTATTAATCTAGAGACAGATACCAGCCGTAGACCATGAGGCTGATGGTATTTTTCCTATTTCCAAGGGATCATGAAAGAAATAGCACTCAGCTGGCGAAGTTTTTGTTTTTCCTTCGTAACTTTTGCTGAAACTAACCAAAACCCATGCCCTGCACTCTTTGTGTATGGTTGGCTAATTATTCCATATGGTTAATATTGAGGGCCTTCCATGCATCTGACTATATACACATATGTACTTATATATTGTGTAGCGATAAATACACTCAGTGAAAGCATTGGCCTTTTAAAATTAACTCCAATATCTAATTCTGTCAAAAATAATTGTTTCTTAAGGTGGATATTTTAAGACCCAAATGAGAGGATGGGGGAAGAATAGTACTTATTGAATACTTGCTGGGCACACTAAAAAGAATTTTGGAAATAATTCTACAAAGAAAAGTAGAAACAATCAGCAGAATTACATTCTTCTATTAAAATTAATTAATTTATAATTTTGAAATTACTCTTTGCTGACCTTAATTCAGTGGTAGATGAAAACTAAAATAATAATAATTAAGAATAATACTTAGCAGTGTTAGCATAATAAAGCTTAAACCTATCTCTGCAAAACAATGCATATAGCTTTTATTCCTTAAAAAGAGAAAAACATTAGAATGAGATTTTAAGAAATATTGAGAAAGGCCAGGTGTGGTAGCTCATACCTGTAATCCTAGCAATCTGGGAGGCCAAAGTCTGTGGACTGCTTGCGCTCAGGAGTTTGAGGCTAGCCTGACCAAGAGCAAGGCCCTGTCTTTATTAAAAATAGAAAAACTACCTGAGTGTTGTTGTGGTGGGTGCCTAACAGGTCCAGCTACTTGGGAGGCTGAGGTAAGAGGATCACTTGAGCCCAGGTGTTTGAGGTTACTGTGAGCTATAACATCAAAGCACCCTACTCAGGTCAATTGAATAAGACTCTGTTTCAAAAAAAATTTTTAAATATTTTTAAAAATATTGACAAATAGCAAAACTATTGAAAGGGGGGAGGGGTTTTTCATCTCACTGGCATCCATGGGCCATAATGATAACTTGTCTATGATGCCATGGACCATTTGGGGAGAACCCAGTAAAATTGGGGTATCTACTAGCTCTCTTGCTCCTTAGCAATCTCCAGATTGCCACCTATAATGCAAGAGATACAAGAAATCCTCTTTAACTCTGAAGTCTTTCTTCTTGTCTTCCCCAGGTAGTGCTGGCACTCCAGTGATGTTTAACAAGAACGGGGATGCACCTGGGCGTTACGACATCTTTCAGTATCAGATGACGAACACCACCAACCCCGGCTATCGTCTGATTGGACAGTGGACAGATGAACTTCAGCTCAATGTGAGTTCTACTTGCCCTGTTCTTCCCTCACGTGATGGATGAACAGATTTTAAATTTGTTCGTCGAGATAAATCTATCTTGTCTGTATGTTTTTGTGCTTACACCAGTGAATACGCAGCTTGTTATGGGCATCCACAGGAACTGATTCTCAATAATAATGCAGTGCTGCTGGTGATGATGATGAAGATGGGAATGATAAGAAATATGCATTGAGCTTTGTGCATTATATTTAGCACCTTATGTGAATTATTTAATCTGAGGCTCAGATTGCTTACCAAAAGTCACCAGCTAAACCCTTTCATAACATCCTCCTCTTAGTCAGACTTTTTATTTCTTCTTTTCTTTCTTTCTTTTTTATTTGGTGGTCATTTTAAAAAAAAAAAATAATGCACTTTGGTGAGTTACTTCGGTTGGCCCTGAGACTACCTGAGTACCTGCAGTGCTAATCATTTCTGTAATGTGGGTTTCATGAAACATGACCTTAAGGAAGCAGTCACTTCCTTGAACAAGATTAGGCCCAAGTCCACTCACTAGTGACCAAGCTTGAAGATAGGCAGAAAAAGTGAGAAAGAGAGAAAGAGAGAGCCTCTTTCTTACTTAGCCTTTTTATTCTGATATTTGAAAAGATTGGAAGAGACTCATCTACATGGGTAAGGGCATCTTCATTATTTAGCTACTGATTTCAGTGTTAATGGTATCCCGAAGCACTCTCACAGACATACTCAGAATGTTTGACCACATATCTGGGCACCATGTTGCCCGGTCACCATCACAGTCCCTAATTATGCCAATAGCTTTTGTCAGCCTATACCTGAAGAATTACTTTGGAAATTACTCAAATAACAAGACTTTCTGGGAATAGAATGGAGAAGTAACATCTTGGAAGGTGGAGGTTTATATCATGGTTTTTAAGAGGAAAGAATTGTGTACATAAAGAGGGGTGAAGCTACCACAGCCCAAAGACCTCATGTGCCTACTGCCACAGCCTGGTCTGCACATACCTGTCAAGTTCTCCCTCTCCTGAGATCTGCCATCCAAATGAGCTAACATTAAAATTGGGTCCAAAGGGTTGTTGTCTAGCAGCAAGAATGGATGGAGCCAAATAGCAATGACTATGTAGGGCTGAAATGGATGCAAAGTGCCAAAACCAGAAAAGAAGAAATAGATTATCCTGAATACAAGGCATATTAAACTTGCAAGTAAAAAGAGAAAAAATTTTTAAAAAAAACAAACAAATAAAAACCCAGAAGGTAAGCCCAAGAGGTCATGATGATCAAAAGCAGAATCAAAGCAATGTTACCTAACTGATAAACCCAACCTGTGCTCTAACTGGGTGCTACCAGTGAAGGAAAGATGGGTAAACTAGGACTGAAGGCAGAGAGTGGGGGTCTGTGGTACGTACACGAGGTGCTCGGGGCTCACTGTAAGTTGAGTAGATTAAACTGGTTTGTTAATCTTTTCTACCCTTACCCATGCACCAATGTTAAATTTCTGTCATGTGAAATTTATCAATTTATTACAGAAGAGTCCAATGGCCATTACCAATTTCAGATATCACCTGGGAGTTCTTAAGCACACTATGTTTAAGAACTAACATCAAGTTAGTTTTATTTTTCCTTTGATTTGTATCTTAACCCTTTGCAAGAATTTGATTTGCCATTCAATAAATTTTTGTTGTTGCTTTATTTTACTTTGAAAGACCTATCACATTATAGGTCTTATGAGAGGCCATGGGTAGACATGTGATTGCAACCAAACAAGTGTGGTCCCTTTTCTCACACAATTGACCCTTTGGGATGGAGTTTAGAGGTACTAAAGTACATAGCTATGTACATGAAAATCTCAAAGGGTGATTAGAGAGAAGATAGGAGAGAGAATAAAGGAGGTGGAAAGGGTGAGACCTACTAATGAGAAGCCAACCATGTGAAAAGGTCAGAAGGCTAAGGGTGTGAGGTTGGGATGAGGTAATCAGTAAGGGAGAGGGAAGAGGGGGAGGAGGAGATGTTAGATAAGTAGGTCAGAGGCAAATTCATACAGTCCCTTGTACACCATCATAAAATTTTTAAGTTTAATTCTGAGTTCATTTAAAATCCATTAAAAGATATTAAATAAGGAAGTAATTATATCTAATTTAGAGAGAAAAATTCCTTTTGGTGCTGAGGAGAAAATAAATTTGAGAGTCAACAGTGGGACCAGAAGGACCAGTTTAGAATAGTTGCAGGTGTCTTGCTAAATGGCTTCAGTGTACATCTGAGCCATCTGGAGGGCTTGGGACAGCATATACTGCTGGGCTCTGTCTCCAGGGGGGTTTAGGAGTAGGAGAGGCCTGGATATTTGCCTTTCTAGAAAGTTCCTGGGCAATGATTTTTTTAAATTTCAGATTAACATAAGGGTACAAATGATTAGATTATGATCTCACTCTTTGCATTTGTTAGGTAAAGTCCCTGTTGTAGTCGTGCCCCTTACCCTGGATGTGTGCAATGTACCCTTACATTGTGCCCATTACATGAGAGCTTAGTAATCCCCTACTCTTTATCCCTCCTCCTCCAACTTGAGTTTAATGGGTTTTTCTCTTTTGTGGGCACATATTTGTTCATCTACAGGCTTTGTGTTAGTATGAGTACACTGGATCTTTGCCTTTCCATTGCTGTTGTACATTACTAAGAAGAATGTTCTCCAGTTCCATCCAGGTTAACACAAAAGATGTAAAGCCTCCATCTTTTTTTATGGCTAAATAGAATTCTGTGATATACATATACCATAGTTTATTAATCTATTCATAGGTTGATGAGTACTTGGGTTGTTTCTATGTCTTGGCAATTGTAAATTGAGCTGCAATGAACTATGTAATGCAGATGTTCTTATGTTAAAACGATTTTTGTTTTCTCCTGCGTAGATACCTCGTAATGACACTGAAGGATCAAATGGAAGGTCTATGTTGAGTTCTCTGAGAATTCTCCATATCCTTTCCAAATAGGTAGTATTAGTTTGCAATTCCACCAACAGTGTAAAAGTGTTCCCTTCTTTCCCTTCGATCACACCAGCATATGCAGCTTTGGGACTTTGTGATGTGGGCTATTCTCATTGGGGTTAGCTGATGTCTTGAGGTGGTTTTGATTTGCATTTCTCTAATGATTACGGACAGTGAACATTTCTTCAAGTGTTTGTTGGCTGTTTATCTGTCTTTTTCAGAGCAGGTTCTGTTCATGTCTCTTGGTGCTGAACAATGTTGATGGCAGTTTGAGAACCACTGGCTTAGATACGTGCTGTGTTCGTTGCAGCCAAATGAATGGAATCCGTGCACAGCAAGAGGGGCTGCATGACTGATGGAGACACACCTGAGGAGGAAGGCTTCTGGGAGTGGGGGGGGGAAAGTCAGGAATCCCAGTTTAAGGTTCTTAAATATATCAGACTCCTTAAAATATGCACAAACCAAGATGAAATGATGTATGTCTGAAACTCAGACAAGAGTTCTGAGCTATAATTATAAAAGAATGTAAGTTATAAACCTAGAAATGGCTTTAAAATCCATTCAGGAAGGGAGAAAAGAGAACAAAGAAGGACTCAAGGCCTAGAAAATCTCATAGAAAATGATACAATTTCATTCCAACTACTCCAGATAGTATACAGTTTGGAGTACGGATTTGATTTAATTTCAGAGTTAGGCCAATGATATACTTTGGATTTTGGTGGGTTTATGGAAGCCCAATCAAGGACGTATGCTTGATTTGGCATTAAGTGGAGACACTTGTGATTCTACTTTGTCATGCTGAGAGTGGTATGTTAGGAAAAGCAGAGCGGACACCTTGGGTGGATGCAGGAGTTTACACCTGGTATTAGAAGCAACCTGAAGGAATGAGTGACTGAGTTGTGAACAGGATCATTTTCAGAAGGGTGAGAGGCTGGGTTAAGTCAGGTGTTGTGGCCACTGAGATTACTGGTCTTGGCAGGAGTGCATCTTATTGACACTTTCTGTGGTTGAAATGAATTTGAGTAATGTTGAGGGGAGAGAGAGGGAAGGAAAAAAGAGATGGGCAGTACAGTACCTGCCCCCTCACTTATACACACTCATATTCCAGGTGTTATATCCAGTGGTTGGCATCCTCCAACATCATCTTGCCTATGACATTTCTTTTGCTGTAATTATTTTGATTTGGGTAAAAGTTCTGTGAGACAGGAATTTGGGCAAACATATTTTTGTAAGTTTGCTTTCTTCTGATCAATAGAACAAAACAAAGCATTCAAGTAAAGACTAGACTTCTTATCTGCAAAGACTCAGAGGTAGTCTTTCAGTCCCCATTTACATCTTCTCTAGTGAATGAATTTTTCAGGGATGATCTCTCTGGGCTCAGTAAGTGAAAATATGTTTCCCTATTTTTCATTGATCTGGAATTGGTAGGAAATTCAGATATTCCAAAAATGTTAATATGAAAATAACTGACTTTCTTAAAAATACTCAAGTAAATAATTAAAGCTTAATTTAAAAAAAGACTTATTCTTAATGGGAAGCTTCCTACAGTAAATTGCACCCTCTGAAACAGAAGACTGAATGTCTATTACCTAACCTTTATTAGATAAATCAAGTTCTTATAAACATCAGGTATCTTCCGTTCTGTAGGGACCGATGGACTGAGACCTGCTGAGATGTGGAAGGCTTCTTAGCTTTTTCTGTGTTTTCTTTCCCTTTGAACTTACACTTTGCACTTAGAAACTACAAGCTTCATTATGGTAAAATCTACTTTTTTTTTTTTTTTGAGACAGAGCCTCAAGCTATCCCCCTCTCCTGCCTCAGCCTCCCAAGTATCTGGGACTACAGGTGCCCGCCACAGCGCTGGCCATTTTTTGGTTGCAGCCATCATTGTTGTTTGGCGGGCCCGGGCTGGGGATTCGAACCCACCACCTTAGGTGTATGTGGCTGGCGCCTTAGCCGATTGAGCCACAGGCACCGAGCCTAAAATCTACTTTTTAATCATTGTTTTGCATACCTATAAACACAGTACCTAGGACACAGTGGGCATCTGGGGTTTCTGTTGCTGTTAATACATAAAACCGTGCATAATGGACATGTACTCCTTTAAATGATACTATCTACAGCCATCACTGACTCTTCCTTCTCTGAGAAGAGTAACTGGAGGAACTCTTTCCTTTTTAGTCTTTTAGTGGTTTTCCCTGAATGGTTCCCAAGTCCAGGGAAGGCAACTAATTCTGTCTAATTCAATCACTGTGGCCATAGTGATGGGAGGGGCAGACATACTAAGCCTGTCCAGTTAGAACAAGGCATTGGATGCTGCTAGCTGTTCTGAGACCCAACATGCTCTTCTTGGAAGCAGCTGCATCCTCAGGAGCCACACCTGGCAGGAACTCCAAGGTAGAGAATTAAAAACTTAGAAAGAGATTGTGGTGGCTCAGTCCTATAATCCTAACCTTCCCAGAGGCTAGGGTGGGCGGATTGCATGAGCTCAGGAGTTCAAGACCAGCTTGAGCAAGAGCAAGATCCCATCTGTACTAAAAATTAAAAAATAAATAAATAAAACTAGCCAGGTATCATGGTGGGTGCTTGTAGTTCCAGCTCCTCAGGAATCAGAGACAAGAGGATCACAAGAGCCCAAGAGTTTGAGGTTGCTGTGAACTATGATGACACCATAGCACTCAATCACAAGGAGACTCTGTCTTGAAACAAAAACAAAACAAACAAATGAAAAAACTTAGAAAGAGAAACTAGGTCTAGGTCATATTGGTCAAGCCAGAGGAAACTCTTACTGGAAGCCATTTGTAGTGCTGTCTAGATTGTTCAGATATCAATAAAAGCAATTAAGACAATTTAGATAAGACATTTGTTATGTACAGTCTCACCTACCACAATAATCAAAATTTTCTTTAAATTAATTTTTTATTTTAACATGCTTAGTACGGAAAAGGAAAAGATGCCAGCCTCTTTTTAATAAACAAAATTTTTCAGATTTTCTTAAACTGAGGTGATTAAAAATAAATTTCAAAAGTTATAATTTTTGTTAAATGTTGAATCTTTCACACTGGTTAGAATTTTGGTTCTCATAGATATTTAAAGACAGAAGAAAAACAGTTGCTTGCCAAAATCAGCTTGATAAAATTGTATATTCCCCAATGAATACTTATTTATACTTGCCTATAAAACTGCTAATCTCTCTATTGTTTCATAATTGCAACAGTGAAAAAAAGTTTTAAAAATCTAATCATGCCCATAATTTATAATGTATTACAAGAGGTATGTAAGAGCCATAATCAAAGCAATGTTGACAAAGATAAAAATATGTAAGTTGTCAAAATCTGGTACTTCTCCAGCTTCAATTTGAAGGCTTCTTTTGGGGGGTCACCTTGTTGTCCATCATAATTAATAGCTCTTTTCTTATAATTGGTAGCTTTATTGTTGGTAGTTAGGACTGTAGCCTTTGAAGCTGAACTGATTAAATGGTTCTGAGTCTCAGTTCTGCTGTTCTGATGTACAATAGGATTACAATAGCACCTACTTCACTGAGTTACTGTTTGAATTAAACGAAACGTACTTAAAATAAGGCCAGTGCATGTTCAACCAATGTTAGCCAAAGAAGCAACAGCAATAACAATACTCATTTTCTTCGATTATCACATGATCTGTATCTGCTCAGAATGTTGATTTCTAACACTTCGCTGGATTATTTTTCTTTATACCCCCAAACCTAGCATAATGCTCAGTATCTAGCCATGGCCCTTGATATATTAAACAGATGGGTAGGTGATCAAACAGGTGACTGATAAAAATTGCTTACGTGCAGTGGCTGTGCATTTTTGATGTAGCATTTCCAGTGTATGGTGGATGGGATGGATAGATGAGGGGCTCCATGTAGAATTCTACTCCTGTCAGCAATTCTACAGGATTCAGGGACTCATTAGAAAACTTGGTTTACCAACTAGGTTCCTTAAGGATTCCCTAAGTAAGCTTGTTCAGATTGCAAAGATAGACTCTGTTGGTCTTTGAATAATAAGGCAAGTAAGAAGGAAAGAAGGAAAAGGAATAGAAGAATTGGATTTAGTTTGTTCCAATTGATCTGTAGTTTTTTGAAACCCATGTCTATTTGAGAGCAGGAGGTGGAATTGCTGCTCTTGAGGGGTCAAGTACAGGAATCATTGGCTATTTTTGCTTTAAAGTGAATTAGTAATCAAACCATTGAAGCTGGTTGTATCTACCACCTGCCTCTCTACTCTTTAATGCTACATCATAGGATGAGGCAAAGCAGGAAAGGACTTATGATAAGATACATCTGATATAGGGGAGCACCTGTGGCTCAGAAGGGTAGGGCACCAGCTCCATATGCTGGAGGTGGCGGGTTCAAACCCAGCCCCGGCCAAAAGAGAAAAAAAAAAATTCTTAGACAATACACCTGGTATAATCATAGCCCTGCCTGCTACGAAATCTATGAACCAGAACAAGAAAAGTCCTCCTGAAAAGATAGCATTTCACCTGACTCCAGTGTAACAAAAATTACTTCCATTAGTCAGCATCTCTGTGATGTATTACAGATAGTCTTTTTAAATCTAGTGCATGTTCAACTGTTAGCCACAAAAGTCACAGCAATAACAATAATTTCATATCCTTTGTTTATTGCATGATCTATAACTGCTCAAAATGTCAATTTCTAGTCCTTAGCCGGATTAGTTTTCTTTATACCCCAGCATCTAGCCTAATGCTGTCCATAAACAGTATATATTACTTTCTATTTGCCAGCCAACTGAAGGCGAGAGATCACAAACTCAGTACAGATAGCAAGTATTTTTAAACTGTGAATTTTTTGCCAATATATTTAAAAATTAGGACATTCCATAAGGGTTAACTATATTTTAGGTTGCTTTTTAAAAGATCAGCTCTGATGGTAATGTGCCTTTATTCCAAAGAAGCAAGAGCTGGCTAGATGAAAGAAGCAGCCTTCCACTTTATACAGAATCTGTGGTCTCTCTACCACAGACCCCACCACTCCCTACTGCTCAACATCTGGCTGACTCTACTCACTTACATAATCTCCCTGCCTGCCACACAGGCATTTTATTTTATTCAACTAATCTAGATTTAGAGTGGATTTGAACTTATTCCCACCAGCTGGGTTTTAGCATATTCTTGACTTTTTATAGTCTCTGGAAATTGGTTTCTAAAAATCAAGAATAATATATCCACAGTGTTAATATGCCCAATTCCAGAGTACTTTCTTTAAGGGGTCAATAAATGCAGCTGTAAAGAGAAGGCTCCATTAGTAAAGAGAATTCTTTTGTTTGGAAACACATTTAAATGTAGTTGGAAACATACTAAAAATGAAAAAAAAAACAGATTTTTCTTGTTTTTGTCAGCATCTCTTCTTGCAATCAATCGTGTATAATTGCGTTCTTTCTATGAGTGTCTGGAAGATTAATAGTATTTGTAATTATCAATATGGTTCCTCAAACATGTCCATTAGAGAAGCCTAAGCCCCCATGAATTCTTATCTGCATTTTAGGCATTCGGGCAAATCACTTCATGTTTATTAATATCCTTCCTGTTCTGTGGGGCAGTTGTTGAATTTCATTACTATCTACATTTGGAGCTCAGAAACACACACACACACCCATATATACACACAGAGAGAGAAAAAAGAAATATAATAGGATAGATGAGTTTAGAGAGGTCAGCTATCATCCCAAGAACTCTCCCTAGTTGTTACCAACCGAAAATTATGAAAGTAAAGAAGGTGAGTTTATGTACCATCTGCTTGACTCTGTTACCTTGGGAAGCAAAAAATCCTAGAATGACCTGATTAGGTTACAATTAAAATATACGAATTAGATTTGGAGAGTGTTGTCCGGCGCCTGGGAGGAAGCTGGATGTCATCCGAAGTTCCCTGCCTGAGTCCTGCCTTGGCAGCTTGTTCCTTAAGGAAATCATTGAACATCCTTGGTTCACAGTTTTCCTATGCAATTCAAGTAAAATAAAATAAGGTAACGTCAAGCAACATAGCTACCTTACACGGATGCTTTGAGATGTTTTGTGATAACTTCCCTGATGTAAGAAGCACAAATGAGATGTGTGGTCATGTTTTATTTGTCAGTTTCTTATTGCTGTGGTGCAAAAAAAAAGAAGAAGAAAAGAAAAAGACCATGAACATAGCGGTTTTCAAACAATTTTATTATCTAATAGTTCTGTAGGTCAGAAATCCAACATGGGTCTCACTAGGCTAAACTCAAGGTGTCACCGGGGCTGAGTGTGTTTCTGGATTAGGGAGAATCTATTTCTTGCTTGTTCACGTTGCTAGAAGAACCAGTTCCTTGTGGTTCCTGGTCGGAGGTCCCTGTTTCTCTGCTGGCAGAGAAAGATCCCAGCTTCTGACAGCCAGAAAGAGAAGTAGATCCCAGCTTCTGACAGCCAGCATGGCCTATGACACCTTCATCTATCCCAAAAGCCAGCAGTGGCAGGCCGCATTGCTGAGTGTCCTCTCTCTCCTGGATCCCCTTCTGCCCATCCATGTCTTTCATTGACTCTTCTGCCTTCTTTTTCCACTTTGAAAGGCCCCTGTGATTACTTTGGGCCCACACAGATAATGTAAAACAATCTATTTTAAGGTCTGTAATCTTATTCCACATATAAAGGCCCTTTTGACATGTAAGGTAACATATCATCAGCTTCACAAAATTAGGATGTGTACATCCTTGTGAATGAAGGGTAGACAGGAATGGATGATTTTGTCTACCATGGTTCTTTACTGTGTTGAATAACTATTTTTCTGGGAAGCCTATGATATCCATATTGAGCTCCTATTCTTAAATAGACAATGCTATACTTTGGGTGTTCATCCCCTCCAAACCTCATGTTGCAGTTGAATGCCAGTGTCATGAGGTTGGGAAGCGGGCCCACTGGTGGGGGAAGTTGGGCCGGGGGATGGGTGAATCGAGCAATGCCTCCCTCAGGCTCTGTGCATTCCCACTGAATTGGTTCTTGGGAGAGCTGGTTGTGATGCAGAGCCTGACACCTCTCCCCCTCTGCTTAATCTCTGCCCCTATCAGTTCCTCTTCTCCTTTGACTAGAGCGGAAGCATCCCAAGGCCCTCCCCAGATGCATAGTCTTGAACTTTTGCATCAGAAACCTAAATCAAATAAAACTTTCCTTCTTTACAAATCACCCAGTTTCAGCTATTCCTTTACAGCAGCACAAAATGGACTGAGAGTTCATACAGCTGTGTAAGCAGAGATGAGTTGTAGGAAACCTTGAATACTTATCTACCTTTGCTGTCTCACTTAGCTTGCCTATTTGATTGGCAAATGTCCTACTCCCATTTCTGAAAATTTGGGAAAGAGCTCTGAATGAAGGGATAAGCAGATGGAATCCCCCTTGAGTGGTGTGAAGATTAGCAGGGAGTCTAAGAGGCACCATCAACATAGAAGTGAGTCCTGCTGACTTCCAAGCTTTTTTCCGACACCCTGCACGTGGTGTGGCTGCCTCCACTGCAGCTGAGTGGCACTCCCAGTGGGGTAGTGACAGGTGAGGTATAGAGTCACCGCTGCTAGGAACCTGGTCAGAATGAGGATTACAGTGACACTTCCCTCTCCTATCTCTGCCTGATCCCACTTACAGTAACTCAATTCCTCTTTTCATTTGTAGTGGGATAATACTTTGATCATGACAACTGATGTTTCTCAATCACTCTGCCCTCAATGACAAGCTTTTGTTCCCATTTTAGCTCCAAATTCCTGAGGGTCTTGCTTTCTCTTCATTAGACCACTTTAAATGACAAAGCAGAAATGGGGAGCATTTCCTCGATAAACTCCTTTAAAAAACTAAGTGTAAAGTGACCATGTGAACTAATGATTCCACTTCTAGGTATATACCTAGCTCCCACGTTCCCTGGCTGTGAAAGGCAGTGAAGCAGTAGCACATGCCGTAATTGCTTGAGATTTCGAGTATTGACTGCCAAATCCCTGAAAAAAACTGCCAAACTAGCCTGATGATAAAGCAAAGTCCCACTTGTTACTCACTGCAATGAAAACAAAGGCCACCTTCATAGTCTGATTAGCTTTGCAAGAGGAGGGAGGTCAAAGGCAGCTATTTTTAAGATTTGAGGGTCTGCATTAAGGCACTTCTTCCAATGGGGGAAGCTTGATCAGAACTGAGCAAAGCAGAGGGTAGTATAGTTTTGGTGGATGCAACAAGGAAGGGTTTCAAACAAGCCTTTTCGAGTAAAGAGTCATTTGCTCAGAGGACTTGGCTCAGTTGAGTGATCGGTTGTGCTAAAAAGGGGTTATTTACTCTCATGGCAAAATTTTTTCCTGATTTATTGTACATACATGAATTTTTAAGCAGTTCCAAAACCTGTAAAATTATTCGTAACTTCATCTTTCTGGGCAAGAGTTTCTTGGAGTATTAAATTCTACTAGCATAGACAGATTCAGATTCCTTGGCCACATTAAGCTGAGTGGTTTCCTGTGAATTGTTCTTGGTGAGAAACATTTAGTGCATGGAGTACTGGCCGTATGTAGGGTCATTCTCAATAGTGTTCTGTGACACCAGTGAAGTGCTATTTGGCAGTGCCACCTATAACCACATTCAGGGATAACTTTTGCTCCTATGTCATAGGCTATGTTGAGAAGTCAAACTCATCTGCTTTTTCCACTATACTTTGACTTTTAGAACGAAAATAGCACAACCACTGAGCTGTATGTCATCCCAATAGCCTGCTATTGTTCAAGCAATCCAGCATCATTATTGGTGCAGAGAGACCTTCTAATTACAGCATTCTAAGTAAAGGCTTAATCTGAAAGAGGTCCCTTTTCTCTTTTTTACTGTGCCTGGAAACCTCTGCCCCCTAACCTGTGCTCTTAGGCAGGTACTGCTGCTCCCAGGGGCATGTGGATCAGCGTACCTTCCTAGCCAGCATCTCACGTACATCAAATATACAAATAGGTCTTCCAAATAAGTCTGCCATTGGATATAGTAACCACCACCAAAAATATATTGAAATGGGGAAAATCATCCTGCAGCCCCCCAGTCCTGCACATTCATAAGTTTGTTCCCCTTTCTGGAAACAAGTTTTGGCTGATCTTTACAGAGCCAAATAGTGAATTTCCCATTGTTAAGAACACAAGTTGTTTTGGTGAGTTTCAGAAGCTAAATCTTACATAGTAGCATTTGATTATGGAGCCCTAAAAGTAATCTGTGTCCTGCTTGGAAAATGGGTTGGTACATACTTCTGAGTGCCATAAACTCATGTTTAGAGAGCTCTGGGGATGTTGAATAGGGGTTAATTGGGCATTGGGGGAGGTCTCATAGAGAAAGTGAAACAAGATCCATCCCTTAAACGATGACGTGTAGCTAATTGCATGCCTGGGGAAGCAGGAAGAGACAGCAGCAGTAACCAGTGGTATACACAGGAATGCCTTGGTGAGTTGTTAAAATTCTAAGTGGTGAACTGGCCTCGTGTGTTAAAGTTAACCCCGTACAGCTTCTGGGCCAAGAGATGTGCTTTCCTTACAACCCCCTCCATAAATACACAAGTCTTCAGATGTAGGGCTGTTTTCAGTTGTTCTACTTAGCGGTGTTCCTGGAGATGACAGTGAGAAAGAAGTAATAAGCTCGGAGCAAGGGAGACAGAAAGAGTGTGGTGGGAAGATAATAAGAAGCCTACATTTCTCATAAATAACAAATGTGTTCTTGATTTATTGTGCGGCGATACTGTAACGGAGCCTTCACAATGACTGAATAGAATCTGAGGGCCTTTATCTTAGCAGGGAACACGATGCCTGCCATTTGAAATCACAGGCTGAAAGCGAGCTCTAACACATTGATGGATGAGCATGGGAAAGGTAAGTGGCTTTTTGAAATTGCCCTGAAATCGTTTATGCTTCAGTAAGAAGCTAACATCGGAGTTGGTAAATAGTCAGTTACATGATCTGTGTGCATATTTCCTGATAGTTAATTTTTTCCCATTAACGGTATAGATCACCTTGCCTGTAAATGCCAGTCTACAGGGTTCGATCAAGAGTGCCAGATGACAGTGTCAGAAGCCTGGCACCAGGGGGTGGAACCAATAGCTCCTTCCTTTCTCATCACTGTTATTGTTACACAAATGAGTGTCTTTGCCACTTGAGGCGATTGTCTATAATGAAAGGAGGTTTGAGCCGGAGACTGATTTGCTTTATAGTCGTTCCTTGACAACACTGGGGCAAAACTATTGAAGATTTTTCTGGATACCTTGCAGATTTCACCATCAAGCATCTTATTAGGCAGATCTGGCACTGTGAGCATTTTTATGATGGAGTAGTCACGATTTAGGGGCTCCCTGCTGAAATATCTTCCTTCGCGGGTCTTTTACATTTGTTTTTAAAAATTTCTAGAGGTACAGCAGCTCACAGGATTATTTTAAAACAGAAAGTACGACTGATTCTACTGTGAGCATTTTCCTGAGTCAAATTGGCTCTTGAAGCCTGAATTTTGCTTTCTGAAAAATGAAGAAGAATTAGTAGATACATAAGTCGGTAGATAAGATGAAGAAGAATTAGATCAATGTCCACGGGAGTGGGCTGATGCTCACCTGTGAAGGAGTGATGTGGCAGTGTTTCACAGCAGGGCCTTGGAGGTCGGCAAATCCACGGTCTCCCTGCGGGACTGTCTCGCTCACAGATCTTCTTGGGTGCCTTGCCTCTGTCCCCTTCTCTCTGACATTTCCTCACCTTGTACACACCTTTTGAAATGCCATCTTCCACCACCAAACTGGACCCTGGCCACTGGCCACATGCTGCCTTCCTTGTGAAGACTCATGTGAAGCATTTTCTTGCCATCAGCCTCCCTAGTGGAACGTTACCTCCGGCTGTGTCAACATTATTTCTTTAATCACTTCCAAAAGTTCTCTGTAGTGCTGTTTCTTCTAGGGCCTAGCAGTGTTAGGCACCAAATTAATGCTTGAGAATGAAAGTGTAAGATGATAAAAATCCCAGATCTCTCTTCTGGTACCAATTTTCTTTTTCCAGAAAGATCTGCTACCGCAGTGTAGAGAAAAGGGCCATTATTGGCACTGGCAAAACATCTGTGGCCTAAATGCATTCAACAGGGTGAGGTATCCAGACGCCTAGAGTCCGTGTATTCTCCAGAGCTTCATAGCTTAGTCTCACCCCAACAGAGGGCCGAGAGGGCTCAAGGAGTCTTCTCAGGCAGAGAATAAGGAAGCATCAATCACCCCTTCCCACCCTTCCCAATGCTATACATGCTGCAGGAATCTTACCTCTTCAACTTCAATGGCAAATGACTATCAGAATGAATAAGTAGGAATCAATTACTGTCCCAGATTATTATTTTCAAATAAAAAGCATCCATATATGACCAGAGGCACCAGATGTAGCGGTATTAGGCAACTTCTTCAATAACAGGCCCTCCACCAAGAAAAAGGCTTTGAGCAATGACAATGGCCTGCGTCTTATTTGATTATTTCTTTCTGAGATGTGTGCCTTTATCCCTTTTCCCCCTAGTATTTGTTGTGATCATTTCAGAGAAACATCACCATATGTTTCTTTTCAAAATGTGTCTTCTGAAATCTCATTTGAAGGATTTTTCATTCCTTCTTCCAGCCATTTCTCATGGGATAGCAAATTTCTCCCTCTCCCTATGAGGCTTGTATCTTCCAGGTAAAAAATAAAACCATGTAAGACTATATTCAGCATACCTTGTTCCATGCCAGTTTCTAACCTAAAGCATATCAAAGGGTCTTTGATGACCAGCTCATGGTGGCACAGTCTTTGTCCTTAATGGCGACCACATTCTCCTTCCCTTCCCAAGGTGTCAGAAAAGATGGCTTTATTAGTGTGGAGCAACAACCACCCCCCGCCTGAAACTTGAACTTGGCAGCCCTTGGTTCTTTGTAGTGCCTTCTACCTCCCTAGCAGACAGTTTTCTTTGTTCCACTCACCAAACCCCATACTGACAGCACATATCAAGAATGTGAATTTTCAGATTTAGCCCTTCCCAGGCCACCTGGAGGGAAACTGGGGAGCTACTGACTTGTGGAAAGACCACGTTTCAGCCGTCTTGGGCGGAACTCTTCCCTGCTGAGCCCTGGACTCTATTTCCTCAGTTCTTGTGATATGGACAAGGCACTGACTGGGTAATTGCTCATGGAATTTATATTGGCTTGTGGATGAGGTAGACATTTATTTTTCAGCTAAGAGATTAATGAAGCATTTTGAAAAGAAAGGGGGAAAGAAAGAAGCATGGGGTTTAATTAGTAAATATCTTTTCACAGGGTTTTCCTTTGGTTGGAAGGGCTATATTTCAAATATTTCCTAACCACTAAGATCCGGGACCAGCCTCGGCGCCTGTGGCTCAATCGGCTAAGGCGCCAGCCACGTACACCTAAGGTGGCGGATTTGAATCCCCAGTCTCGACCCACCAAACAACAATGATGGCTGCAACCAAAAAATGGCCGGGCATTGTCGCAGGTGCCTGTGGGCCCAGCTACTTGGGAGGCGGAGGCAGGAGACTCGCTTGAGCCCAGGAGTTGGAGGTTGCTCTGAGCTGTGATGCCATGGCACTCTACATAGGGGGATAGCTTGAGGCTCCGTCTCAAAAAAAAAAAAAAAGATCCGGGACCAGTCTTGGGAACCCCCCTAGACTGGGGTCCTGGGAAGCCCCTAACTGTATTAACCCATAAGTTACTGGATCATGGGCATCATGGGAGAAGACTGGAAACGTGAACGGTGGGAACACTAGAGTGGGGAAAAGTCCATTCACCAGCCAGTGTGAAGGCATTATAGTATTTCAGCAACTTTAGGATCACTTCTGTATGTATGACTGGTTACTAGTCCTTTCTTGCTCCCCCAAATGTATAGTCATCTATGTGTCTTTGAAGGGGAAGCTCTAATGTCAATAACTCTGCCAAATCCTCCCTAATTCCTAAATTCTTCCCTACTTAGTGTTCCTGGGGCTCTTTGGAGGTGACTTTATGGCATTCAAGTATACCAGCTAAGGACCAGAAGGCAATTATAGCATAGAAGGGGAAAGAATGTAGCCTCTGAAGTCCATATAACCCCTTGGGACCTCAGTGTACCAGTGCATAAAGTGGGGACATTAATACTGTCCTAGTCTACATCACCCTAGAGCAGACTCTGAGACAAGGATGTTTGAGATGACCTCAGTGAATGAGACAAGGAAGGGATCAATGCCAAGCATGTGGATAAGCAGGCTATCTCTCTGGGCTCTGGGGGCTACGTCCCACTGGTGACTCATGGAAGCATCTAGAACAGCTCCAGAATTGTGGTGAGGAAGTTCTGGGACTTAGCACTGCTGAGGGATATTTCTTCTGCACTGTGTCCCCAGCACTTGGGCCCAATGGAAGCCAGAGAAGGCCCCACCAGGACACAGAGAACCACATCAGCATGGATGTTGAGGAGTATGTTGGCCTAGATGGCAAATGCCTGCTATAAATACCGCCCCCCCCAATGTAGCTTCTGTGATCATGCATGCAAAGGAGCTGTGTCAATGCCTAGCCTACAGGGCCTTGTGAATCAAAGTTGTAATAGCTTACATGTTTAGTCAGCCACTATACACTAGTCACTAAGCTGATACCTTACTCATGAGGTAACCCTCACAGCTCACTTTTTAGGTAGGTGTTGTTTTTATTCCTGTTTTACGAGATGAGGAAGTTGAGGTTCCCATCAACGCTATTAGTTGAGGTTTATAGGTACTAATTGGGGTAATCAATATTTGTTTTAGATTGTCTGGCCCCAGAGTCCACAAGTATAACCATGATATATCCTCCCTTTCTATGATTAAGAAAGAAAAGAATTGGCTTAAAAGGTCTTTAAGTTCGCATAAAATTTAACTAACTCTGACCTTTAATTTTACTTTGCCTCTTAGGCAAGCTACTTCACTTCAGGAGCGGATCTTTGAAAACAACTTGACACTTTTCCTAATTTAGACTCAGTTCATACATTTGCAGTACGCGGCAGATACTGTGCTTGTCAGACACAGATGCAATCATTAGTCAAGAGTTGCTACTGAGGCCTCTCGTGTGCAGAGCTTTGTTCTCAGAGCTGCTGGGAGACACAGCGGAGGTGAGGGAGAAGGTTCCATCCATCACGGAGTCTAACTGGGCAGGACAGATGCTGAGAATTACCGACTGAAGTGGCAGACATGAGAACTAAGCACTTGCCGCTCAGGTTGGCCCCTCCAGACAGCAGGATTGGGGTCCTTTTCCTCCCCTGCAATGTGTTTTCCAGGAGGGAGCTGGTGCAAATACAGACTTAGAGCAACAGCATAGGAAGAAGCCGTCACAAAGAGGAGTGGTTTTAGAAAAAGGAAAGGACCAGCTTCCTCACTCGTGGAAAGAAAGAGGGTTACATATAAATAAGCCTCAAAGCCATTGCGTTAAAATTGGGAATTTGGGGTTAGGGCTGTGCTAACAGTAACTTAACCCCTCTGAGATTTACCTTCAAAGTAGGGGATTCGCCCCACTTCACCAATGTGTTGCAATGTTAACTCAAAACCGAATGAGTAAAATAGTGGTCCATACACGATGGTTTTTGTACCTTGGGAGTAGCAATTCATTATGAGGGAGGCTTTCTGCATTCAGTTCACGGGGATGCATATAGAAAGGGACATTACCAGGGCCTGCCCCCACCACCAAAACTCTGTTGAGACAACTTTGGTCTGTGCTAGAGGTATTTCTAATGTAGATGAGCGCTGAACCACACTATGAGTAACACTAACCCACAATCTATACATGCCAAGGACCCCAGAATTGAGCTACACAAAACTCATATCATTAAGTAAGTGCTTACTCAGGGAAATGCAAAGTGCATTAAAAAGGAGACACACTTAAGAATGAAACTGTATTAGAGTCCAACAGCGAAAGTATAGTGTGAAAGTGTGGAGTGGGTGAGTGGGCATGGCAGGGCCATCAGGCTACAGAATTACACTGTAGATGCAAAGTCTTTAGGCATCAGTCCTCATACTTTCCACAGAAAGTTCAAATGTGTTCTTTAATTTTATGCACATGGTAGGCACCAATTAAAATAAACTTGGAGTTGAGTCCCAGATTTGTCAAACGATAGCTACCATCTCTGGAGTAAGAGATACCAAGCTCTGGGCTTCAAATTCCTTAGTTAAGAAGGGGATAATGATATCTAGCTGGCAGGATGGTTTTAGGGTTAGTGGTAATCCTCAGCAGTATATGTGTGTGGCCAAGCCCTCGGTACATCTAATAATAATTTGGAAGAGGGAACCTGTCACAGAAAGAGAAAGGACTCCTGTCTCTCAATGTGGATATTGAATGTGTGCAGTCCCCACATAGATTCTCAAAAGACATGAAAGGGGTTTGCTAAATGTACCTGGGCATCTGGCCTCAGCCTTACAAACCACCCTGCTGAAGGCTACAGAAAGTGTGGATGGTGTGAATGCACTTCAGAGATCAAAGCATTTTGTAGAAATTAATATTTCACTCTGTGGTTCACAAGTCAGAGCCTATAAACCCAGTAAGTTTGATTAAATATGTCTCAATCCCATGGATACTCTAACCCTGCTCTGGACAAAGACTCTGCCACTTTTTTACTTCAAGAAAAGTCACATGGGGCAGTGCCTGTGGCTCATGGAGTAGGGCGCTGGCCCCATATACTGGAGATGGCTGGTTCAAACCTGGCCCTGGCCAAAAACAACAAAAAAAAAAAAAAAAAAAGACAGAAAGAAAGAAAAGTCACATGACCTGAAGAAAAGTAGGCACCTCAGTTTAACTGCCGATGGGAAGATAAATTGATATGTAGGTAACTGGTTCTTATTAAGCAGCCGGTAATTTAACTCTGTCTGGGGACTAGGAATGGTAAGTGACAAGCCAGTATGTGAGGTAGTTTCAGAATGAAGATAATGCCAGGAGGGACCAACAGGTCCTTAGTCAGGGATTAATGCAGCACCTCCAGATTTGGGAGAAAGCCAGTGATATGAAAGGTTGGACAATGCAATGGACGTCCAACTGTAGAATGGCATGCCAAATTTGTGGGACTGGATTCATTCCTAAAAGCTGATCTAGGGCTGGAGGTATTTACAGAGGAATTTCAAGTAGGGGAAGTGGGAGAATAAATAACCTGTACTAATGTGAGGTTAACGCAAAGAGCTCTCGGCATCCTGGGAAAGACTCAGGCTGTGTTTCCTCTGATTCTGAGCATTCATGTGCTGTGCTCTGTCATCTGATGAATGATTAAATGTGGCAGTAAGTGACTTTACACATTCCTCACGGAAAGAAAGGAAAGAGCCAACATTTACTTTATACCTACTATGTGTTAGCCTTCTTATTTAAAAATTGGTTATATCGTGTCCTTAAATAATCTTAACAACCTTAAGCAGCAGGACTTTCTTGAATTCCTTCTTTGCAAATGAGGAAATGAGCAACAAGAAGTTGAATAACATGAATCTCCTTCCAGCACATTCAATGATTCATCCATTCATCCAACATATACTCATTGAATGACTACGCTGTGCCAAGTGGTATTCTAAAGACTTAGGATGCAGCGTTGAACATGAGGGAGTAGGTTTCTCTTCATTCAGAGTGTGACATTCAAGTGCAGAGAATGGAATAAGCCAACAAATGAGTAAAGAGACATAGGTGCCATGAGGAAAATACTAGAGGATGGTGTGCTACTGCAGGACACTTTGGATTGCACAGCAAGGCCTTTCTGCAGAGATGTGAGTGACAACAAGGCAGCTGTGCTCATATGGGGACAGGATGAACTTTCTGGAAATAACAGAAAGCAGCAGAGCCCTAGAGGCCTGGCAGGAGCCAACGTGATGGACAGTAGAACATGAGGAAGTGTTGGAGGAACAGGTGAGAAAGTCAGAGATACAGATGAACAGGGGAATCTCAGGCCTTGGAAAGAGTTTGGGTTTTCTTAAAAATACAGTGGGAAATCTTCACAGGCTATGTCTCTGACAAAGGTTTAATAACCAGAATCCATAGAGAACTTAAACATATTAGCAAGAAGAAAACAAGTGATGCCATCTCAGGGTGGGCAAGGGACTTGAAGAGAAATTTCTCTGAAGAAGATCGGCCCACGGCCTACAGATATATGAAAAAATGCTCACCATCCTTAATCATCAGAGAAATGCAAATCAAAACTACTTTGAGATATCATCTAACCCCAGTGAGATTAGCCCATATCACAAAATCCCAAAACCAAAGATGCTGGCGTGGATG
>CAUYQV010007291.1:0-52171 GCA_963574575.1 Galagoides demidoff
GAAGGAGGTAAAGTCTCCATATTTCTTTAGGACTGTGTAGTATTCCATGGTGTACATATACCAGTTTATTGATCCATTCGTGCATCGATGGGCATTTGGGCTTCTTCCATGACCTGGCAATTATGAATTGGGCTGCAATAAACATTCTGATACAAATATCTTTATTGTAATGTGATTTTTGATCTTCTGGGTATATACCTAATAAAGGAATTGTAGGATTGAATGGCAGGTCAATTTTTAGTTCTCTAAGTGTTCTCCAGATGTGAGTTAATCAGTCTTAATGAAGTCTGGGCAATGAGATCTTTAAAATCATCCTGGTGATTCTAACGTATGCGTCTAACCATAGGAGAAAATAATCACAGATAGATTACTGGTATGGTGACATTTACACTATAGCCTGAAGGGGTGTGAGTGTGTGTGTGTATGTGTGTGTGCAATGCATTCTAAACATAGGCAATGAAATAAGAAAAAACATGGAGACTAGGCATCTACAATGTATGCATCTGCCGGCCCTACAAGTTGAATCTTAATATTAGAGAGTTAATATATGGCAATGAGCGCCCAATAATGAAACTGGACAGGTAGGCTTTATGCTGAGTTGCTTAGACTTTATATTGAGGACAATAAGGAATTGTTCAAATCTTATTTGAAATGTATTTTTAAGGAGATCACTGTGTTGTGTTTGGGGAATGGTTTGGAAGTAGACCTTATGGCGTGCAAGAAGACCATTTGTTGAAGTATTTTGGGTCAGAGATGTTGATCCCCTGGAATAAGGCTGTAGTAGTAGGGATGGAGAGAAACAAATGTATTCTCAAGATATTTAGAAAAATTTTTGACTGAGAATATTTGAAGATATCCCTTAAAGTTCATGTGTTGGGAAAACTAATACCTAATTCAACTGTGTTGTGAGTTGAGGCCTAATAAGTAGTGATTAGGTCATGAGGATTATAAATGAAGGTTGTTATCCCCAGAATAGGTTAGTTATCATAAGAATTAATCTGTTATAAGCACAAATTTAATCCCCCCTTGCTATTCTGTCACCCTTTTTTGCCTTCTAAATTCAATTATTGGATGATACAGTAAGATGGTTCTTGCCAGATGCTCGTGCCATGCTCTTGGACTTCCCAGCCTTCAAAATTGTGAACTGAATAAATTTCTGTTCATTTTGAATCATCCAATCTGTGGCTTTCTCTTAAAGCAACACAAATAAAGATGATGACTGAATGCACTAGGAAAGCAAAAGATTAGATGGAATCAAAAATGAAAACTATTCCTCCCAGAATATAAAGCTTATTCTACTACTATTTAGCATTTTCTAGTAATGATATGGAAGAGATTCTTCCTCATTTCAAAAAATCTTCAGCCAAGAATCAGAAAAATCTTGTATATTACAATTAATTTGCATTCTTGGCTTCTAAGCTCCATTGGTTAGAAAGCAAAAGTTTTAAATTAACATCATAGTCAGCCCTATACAACATTTTGAGATGAGTTGACAGTTTTCACTTACAAGAAAGAAAATCATTGCAGGTACATAAATGACTGATTATGCATTTAAAACCTAACTCAGTTAATTATGTAAGTAAAAGGAAGATGTGCTGTCTAAAATTTTAAAATACAACTAATGTATGTGTTTCATTTTGCTTTTGAAATGTCAGTTACAGCTCTCTCTAAAGTACACATGGTGAGAAAACACAACACTTCAAAACTCCACTAAGAACCACTTTGTAGAAATGGCAAGTTTAAGAGCAGAGTGGTTGACAAGGTTCTGGAAATCCTAAAGGAAAAATTTCCAGATATATCATCAGAGTGAGAAATGAATTGGGAAGATGGATATAAATATAGTTTTCAACTGCAATTCAATTCCATCAGTAGATTCTTCATGAGTGGTCTGAAAGAAAAAAAAATTAGAAAATGAAAATAGCATATTTAATTTTCCTGACTTAATGTCTAGTAAAGTGGTATGGATACATTCCTGCCTTATTGAATTATTGGCTTACCTGGGCTGCACCATTAGTTACAACACTAAATAGGGCTAGCTAGTTTGTATATAAATATGTAATTCTATAGAACAATGTAAGTTACAGCCTACATGGAGATAATAGTTTCTGAATTATCTATATTTTCATATATCATTTTATTTCTCATTTCAACTCAACTGGATAAATATGGCTTTTGCCATCCTTGGGAGAACCTTTAAAACTAATTTCCCAGTATCAAGTCTTTTCAGTCATATAATTTCTGATGCCCCAAGGACTATCAGACTTTAGTTTCTCATAAACATATTATGGTAGTTAAAACTCAAAACTATCGATTCACTGGTGGGTTTTTCTGGTGATGATTTTATCAGCAATGTTCTCACATTAAATATTAATTTTTAAATAGGTTTTCTATTGTAGCTCCTATACATGTATGTTGGACAGAATGAGAAGGAGACAAAGAGACAGAGAAAGAAAGAGAGAGAGAGATATGAAATTTGCCAAAAAATTTCTCCATTAAAACTACAAAGAGGATGTTTAGATGGCAAAAATATATCAGAATCAGCTAAAAGAGAGGATTTTATGATATCACACAAAGAAATAATAAGTATTTGAGGTGATAGTTAGGCTACTTAGCTTGATTTGATTCATTCCACAATATGTACATGCATGGAAACACTCCATTGTACCCCATAAATATATACGATTATTTATTAATATAAAATATCTTTTATTTAGAATATAAAGAACACCCCAGTGTTTCTTTTATTGAAATCCACTTTGTTCCTATAAACTGGGAATGTATGAACTAAGCAGGTGGATCTGCACACCACTAATGATTCACAGGGACTGCCTTTTGTGAAAAATTTCAAATGAGTATAAATGTGAGAAATGTACATGTTATGAAGTTATATTATGAAAATTAAATATATTTATCATTCTTTCTGAATCTGACAATTTTATCAACATTAAGAATGAGAAAATATATTTGCATGTATTTCTATTTTTTTATGTTTCTATTTTCAAGGAAACATCATGTAAGATGATTTTGTAGCCTTCATTTATGTAAATTTTTAATTTAATTAGTTTGACTTTTATCTGTGTATCATGACACTAAGATATCGTGGAAGTGAGCTATGGATTTAGTGTTGAAAGGACAGAGTAATAAAATATACAGTAGCTATTGTAGATATTGCTAGCTTATTGATCGTAGGCACATGGCTTCACTGACCAAATCACATGCAGCACCTGCTTTAGTACAAGAAAGGGTCAGACTGAGATTACTTTTTTAAATATTATTTTATTTATTTTTCATTGTTTCAGATTAATTTGAGGGTACGAAAAATTAGTTTATAATGTTTGCATTTGCTAGGTAGAGTCCCTCTTATAATTGTGTCCCACCCCCAAGAAGTGTTCCATCTATGCTAACATTGTGCCCATTAAGTGGGAACACAGCCATCCCCCTTCCTTCTCCCCTCTCCCTGTCCCCTCATTCCCTTACCCCTCACCTGGAGTTGATTTGAGTTTTTCTCTCGTGTGTGTGTGTGTGTGTGTGTGTGTGTGTGTGTATTAGATCATCTACTGGCATCACATTAGAATTGAGTACATTGTATTCTTGCTCCTCTGTTCTTGTGATACTTTACTAAGAAGCATGTGTTTCAACTCCATCCAGGGTATACAAAAGATGCAAAGACTCCATATTTTTCAATGGCTGAATAGTAGTCCATGGTATACATATACCACAACTTGTTAATCCATTCCTGGGTTGGTGTGCATTTAGGTTGTTTCCACATTTTGGTGATTGTAAATTGAGCTGCAATAAACAATCTGATGCAAATGTCCTTATGATAAAGTGACTTTATTTCTTCTGGGTGATGCCTAGTGGTGGGATTGGGAGATCAAATGGGAGGTCTAATTTGAGTTTCTTGAGGTTTTTCCATACTTCTTTCCAAAGAAGTTGTATTAGTTTGAAGTCCCAGAAATAGTGTAATAGTGTTGGCTTCTCTCTACATCTAAGCCAACATCTGCAACTTTGAGACTTTGTGATGTGCAGTATTCTCACTGGGGTTAGGTGATATCTCAGGATGGTTATAATTTGCATTTCTCTGATGATTAGGGATGATTAATATTTTTTTCATATGTTGCACTAGTCTGTCTTTCTCAGAAAATGTTCTATTCACGTCTTTTGCCCAGTGATAGATGGGATTGTTTGCTCTTTTTTTGTTGATTAATTTGAGTACTTTATACATTCTAATTATCGACCCTTTGTCAGATTCATAACATGCAAATATATTTTCCCATCTTGAGTGTTGATTACTTTCTCTACTTGTGTCCTTAGCTATACAGAGCTTTTCAGATTAAGTCCCATTTGTTTATTATTGTTGTTGCTGCACTTGCAGCTGAAGTCTTAATAAAATCTTTCCCCAGTCTAACATCATCAAGAGTTTTCCCCACACTTTCTTCTAAGATTTTTTATCATTTTGTGTCTTAGATTCATGTCTTTTTCCAATTTCAGCCAATTTTTGTAAGTGGCGAAAGGTGGGCATCATCCAGTTTCAGTCTTTTACATGTGTTTATCCAGTTCTCCCAGCACCATTTGTTGAATAGGGATTCTTTTCCCCACTGTCTGCCTTTGTTTGATTTATCTAAGATCAGATAGCAAGTGGAGACTGGTTTCATGTCTTGGTTTTCTAGTCTATTCCATATGTCTGTGTCTCTATTTTTGTGCCAATAACATGCTGTTTTGATTACTGTGGACTTATAATATAGCCTGAAGTCTGGTAGGGTGATGCCTCTGACTTTGTTTTATTACTGAGAATAGCCTTAGATATATGGGTTTTTTTCCTGGTTCCATACAAAACAGTGTATTATTTCTTCCAGTTCTTCAAAATATGATGTTGGTATTTTAATGGGTATTTAAGTGCATTGAATCTGTAGATTGCTTTAGGTAGAATAGACATTTTGACAATGTTAACTCTTCCCAGCAAAGAGCATAGTATATTCTCCCATGTCTTAATGTCTTCTGCTATTTCTTTTCTTAGGGTTTCATAATTCACTGTGTAAAATTTCTTCACCTCTTTTGTTAGGTTTGTTCCTAATGTATATTTCTTAGCTTTGGGTGGGCGTGTTCTGTATATGTCTATTAAGCACAGTTGTTCTAGGGTCATGTTTAAGTCCTTTGAATCTTTGCTTAGTTTCTATTCAGAGGATCTGTCCAACTCTGTAAGAGGGGTGTTAAAATCCCCTACTATTATGGTGTTTTATGATATATTGCTCTGACCAATTAAGGTCTGTTTCATAAGTCTGGGAATATTAAGTTGGGTGGGTAAATATTTAGAATTGAAATGTTCTATTGTATTGTTCTTTTGAATAGTATAAAGTGACTATGTTTGTCTTTTTCTCACTTTAGTTGCTTTGAATCAACTTTTATCTGAAAATAAGATTGTGACACTTCCTTTCCTCCAATTTCCATTTGCCTGAAATATTGTTTTCCATCCCTTTATCCTGAGCTTTGTTTCGTCCTTCAAATAGGTGTGTTTCCAGAGAACATGTAGATGGCTTGTGCTTTTTTATCCAATCAGCCAACCTTTGCCTTTTCAGTGGAAAATTCAAGCCATTAACATTTATTGAGAGAATTGATAAGTGTGGTGGGTTCTATTTATCTTAGTTTGCAAAAATCCATTGCTTGGTTTAATCCTTTGCATCATTGTGAAAGCTAGTTTTGTTCTTTAGTTTCCTCTATGTTTGCAGAACATCAAAACACTTTATTTCTCCATAATTTTAAAACTTAGCTTAGTAGGATATAGAATTCTGGGCTGAAAACTTTGTTTAAGAAGGTTAAATGTACATGACCATTCTCTTCTGGCCTGAAATGTTTCAGTTGAGAAGTCTGCTGTCACTCTGATGGATCTGAACCTATTGGTCAATTGGCTCTTACTCCTGACTGCTTTAGAATTTTCCCTTTTTTCTAGACCTTGGACAGTTTTGCGACAATGTGTTTTGGAGAAACTCTGTTTTAGTTGAGAAGATCTGGGACTCAATATCTCTCTGTAATGAGTATGCCAGAATCTTTGGTGATACTTGTGAAATACTGCAGTAGTGCTTGTATTCCTCAAGACATTTTTCTTTTCCTTCTGTGATACCTATAATTCATATATTTGAATATTTTGTAAAGTCCCATAATTCTCTGAGTAAATGTTCTACACTATTTTTCTTCTTTTCTGTCCTTTAAATGCTTTGTTACTTCAAGAGCTTTGTCCTCTACCTCTGAGATTTTTTCTTCTCCATGGTCCATGGTCTAATCTGTTATTGATACTGTCTACTGCATCTTTAAGTTCACTGATTAACTGCTTCAATTCCTGAAGCTCCACTATGTCCTTTCTATATTTTTTGCATCTTTCATCTCTTATTTGTTTTTCTTTTTGGATCTTCTTTTGGTTATTTTCTACTTTGTCAACAAATTCCTTCATTGTTTTCATTTTCTATCTATCTATCTATCTATATATACTTTTTTTTTTTTTTTGCAGTTTTTGGCTGGGGCTGGGTTTGAAACCACCACCTCTGGCATATGGGGCCAGCACCCTACTCCTTTGAGCCACAGCTGCCGTGCTTCACTATCCATATTTTAAATTACCTTTCTGTCATTTCCGTCATCTTTTTTTTAGGTGGAATCCTCTGCAGTAGCCATGTCACAATCCCTTAAGGAGTTGCTCTGTTCTGGTTTTTCATGTTGCTAAGATTTTTCTGTTGATTCCTCTTCATGAGTGTTTTCTTGTTGTCCACTTCATCCCATTACTTGTTTGCTTCCTCTTTCTATTTAAATTACTTATCTCTGAGCTTAGGTGTTGAAGTGTTCTTTTGGCATAGGAAGAGTGAAGAACAAGAAGAAAGAAAAGAAAGAAAGAAAAGGAGAGTAAAAGGAAAGATTGACAAAAAGAAGAGAAGAATGGAAAGAAAGAGATGCAAGTAATAGTGGTGCTTAGGAAGGTGCTTTGACTTACACCCATAATTCCTGCCCTCTGAGGGGCTGTGTTGGTTGGGTCCCTATAGATTAGGAGCTCTATACTAACCTGAGAAAAAACAAGACCCCTCACCTCCACCAAATAGTGAAAAAATAAATAAATAAAAACAGCAGTATCGTGCAGTGGGAACCTACCAATACATCATTCCATAGGCCAAAGCTAGATAAGCCCCATAGACCAGGGATTCAAGGTCTCCTTGAACCAGAGTGATGATGTGGCACCTCAATCCAGGCCTCAGAGTAAGGCACTGTCCCAGAAATGGAATACAGATTTACCAAGTATAAAACAGATCAGAAAAAAAGATAAAATAATAATAAAAGTATATTTAAAAATCAAATATAAAATTATAAAAGATTTTTTTAAAGGGGGGTAGTTGTTACTTGAGAATTTATGGAGGAAATATAAGGAAAGTAGAAAAATCTTGACAAAAAGAGAGAGAAA
Organism: Galagoides demidoff; assembly: GCA_963574575.1. Classification (NCBI taxonomy): domain Eukaryota; kingdom Metazoa; phylum Chordata; class Mammalia; order Primates; family Galagidae; genus Galagoides; species Galagoides demidoff. The sequence continues at coordinate 7,439 of CAUYQV010007291.1, forward strand.
AGAAGAGAAATAGAAAGGAAAGAAAGAATAAATGGGATAGAAAACCATGGCAAAAATGAATCCCATATTAGTGAGGAAAGTAAAAATGGAAAAATAAAAATACAATAAAACAAAACAAATCCCTTATGGGGAAAAAAGGAGAAAAAGAGAATAAAATGAGCAGGAAAGTATAGCAGTAATAAGTCCTTATTATTGAAGAAACAATGAAAAATTATAAACACACAAAAAAGGAGAAAAATCTAGGGAAAATTTTTTTAAAAAAGGAAATACATATATCTCTCCATATATTGCCTGAATAACAAGTGATGTTCTGGGGTATGAAATGCTAATCATAATGCTAAGTTGGCTGTATAAAATGGAAGTCACTGTTTTGCTAAGGAGATTTGGTCTTGTCTTTCTGATTTTTTTCCCTCAATCTCCACAAAGTTGAGCTACTGAAGCTCTTGTCAGTCTACATAATACACATGCCTCAACCTTTCCAGTGTTCCTTGGTCACACAATGGCTTTCCTAGGAAGGCATGTTTTGATCAAGTCTCCCCATGGGTGGCTGCCCAGCTCAGCAGGTGTGCCAGAAGCAGCCTTGCACTAGAACCCTGTGCACTGTTTCTCCCTGGCAGTTCTCCCACAATGGCTGTGTCTGGCCAGCAGCTGAATAAGGAGAGTTCCACTCCACCTAGTGGCTCAATACTGGCCCCTGAGTGCTGTTCAAGATCACTCATTCTCCCAAGCTCTCCCAATGTAACTCCAGCAAGTGTGCTGAGGTCCAAAAAAAAATGCCTACAGGGAAGGCCTTCTCTGTCTGAAAACCACTATGAAATGAAGCCTTCATCTTCTGTGCCACTTCTCCACTGCTCTTGACCTCTTCGTTGGTTCCTGGAGTCTCCTACTGCCTCTCTGCCCCTGAAGTGATGTTTCTGGGCAGGTCCTCCCAGCCGGAGGTGGATGGAGACTGCTCTCCTTGATCTGACCACAAGTGGAGGCAAAAAAGATGTCTCTAGTCTCTTATCTTGCTCCACCCCTCTCAGAATGAAATTCTTATAGTGAAAGGAACACTAGACTTCGTAGAAACTTTAGCACGTATATCAGGAGCATGATTAGCTATGTTTCTACCCTGACATACCCTTGAGTGTCAATAAATATGATGAAGCACATGTATGGCAAAGACTAAAGGAGGATATAGTAATTGGAGATTCCAAATTAAAAAAAGAAAAGGAAGAAAGCAAGAGAAAGTGTCATATTGACATTACAAGGATTGTGAGTAGGACATTCTTGAATTGCATTGGTGATGAAATTCCTGACACAAATATATCTGGTGACTCAAAAGTTTTCCTTGCAATTGAAGATGAGTCAGCTTATTTGGGTGTGTGCACCCCTTGAGTGTTTCAGTCAGCAACAGTGAATCATTCTGAGTCCCTATCATGTGCCAGGCCCCTTTCAGGTTCTGGAACGCAGCAGTGTACGTGTGGATACAGATGTGCTTGCTTCGCTCCATGTCTTTTCTCATGCACCTGAACTTAATCTCCCAGAGAGATTATCTTGGAAATACCTTGGGAAAATTTTGGGCATTTTTCCCAAACAGGAAATTTATCCAATTACACATTTTTTCTATCTCTTTCCCATTTAAATATTTTCTCTTTGAACATAAAAATAAACAAATAAATGGGAAAGAAGTTATTTTTGTTCCATTTTGTAATTTTCTCTCATAGAGCGGACTTAAGTAGTAAACACTCTGTATCTCTCGGGATCTCCTAAGTGGGGCCTTTCACATTTTATCCTGTGCTCTAAGAAGCTATTCAACTATTTTGGGAGAAAATTTGAGGAACGTACATGAAAAATTAAAAACTATAGTCTCTGAAATTAGAAAGATCTGAGTTTATATCTCAGATTTGTCCCTTATTAGCTGTTTGGCCATATTCCAGTCACCGAACCACTTGGAGATTTATTTTTTCTTCTGTAATAGAATGATATTTCAGAGGATTAAAATGTCCTAGTATTGCTTATTTTTCTAATCTTTCCCATCATCACCAATATTCTTCTCTTCATAGCGAAAATATTACTAGAGAAAATCAGATATTTGGACAAAATACCAAAAATAAGATACTTGGACAAATATTCTAACTATATTTAATTGTCATATTTAATATTCCTAACATGCTCTCAAATAGTATAAAAATAAAACGATGAATATTTAGGTGGAAACGTTTCCCCTTGTCTTCCTGTTTTTATCTCCCACATTGGAAATAGTTACCTGAGAGAGGCAAATAGAATGAAGCAGAATTCTTGAAAATATATAAATTACACTTGATGTTAGCCAAAAGGCTGAAAAGTGATGAAAATACGTTAGACAGTATTTAAATAATTGAAAATTGACTACATGAATCTTTCATGATAATCCATCTTCTGTTTCTCAAATAGCTTCTTCCCCCAAGCGCAGTTCTTAGCAAGTCAAAGAAAATAATTAGAGAAAGAATTCATACATGGGCTATGTGAAAAGCACTGGTAAGTGGTGTGAGTTTTGGAGGGCTATGTTCCTTAAATTTTTATGGCTATTTTAGCATGAATATGTGTATTCTAACATCCTTCTGCTGAAGTAGTGAAGCCTTCATGAGAATGGTCTTGAATTTTAAAAAAGTCAAGTCTCATTTCAGCTATAGCAGTGGTTCTCAACCTTCCTAATGCTGCGAACCTTTAATACAGTTAAAAGGGGTCTCACCCAGGCTGAGAACCACAGAGCTACGTGATATTTTTGATACGCAATCAATGTATTTTGAAAATCGAGCTTCTGTGTTCAATTTTTAAAGAACAATACGAAATAAACCAAAAGGCCTATTAGCAGAAAAGTAATTTGTTTTCTATTCCACACGCTTTTGCTCTTTAAATATTCGCATTTTCTCACTTCATCACGTTGTTACTATCATTGGGCTAAGGCGTCAGTAAGAGTGATAAGAATGTATTTCTGTCATTATTCATCTCAATTTTTTGTGGGGAGGGTGTCAAAGGGAACGACCCTGCCTTCAGTAGAACATGTATTATTCAGGTCAAATGTGACAGATGTCACACTCAAATTTAAAAAATAAATTTATTGAATCACAGTATTTTGGATACAGAAATAATTTTATAGATTATTTAAGCTCTTTTACTTTATTAATAAGAAACTGGGGAATAAAAGATTGACTTTCTCAAAGACCAACAGCTGACTTCCTGTATTTTAAATGAGTGAGGAGTGGTTTTGGTTCCTAATATAGTGACGAGCGACAAAAATATGCACATTTATGTCATCTGTGCAACTGCAAACCCTATGCTTATTCATGGACCTATTTTTATGAATCTATTTATGGATATTATTTCTCTATCTTATATGATGACGGCGATGATGATAAAAATAATGAGAAAACAGTAAAGACTGACAGGATCAGCTTTACAGATGTCAGATTTCCATTTCCATTAGGAATTCATAAACACCAGAAAAGACGATTTAATGATATAATTTTCACTTCTGTGTTGACCGGACCCACAGTTCTTGCTGGTTCTTATCCCCACCACCAACTCTGTCTCTACTCAGTCATGTGCTGGCGTGACCTGGGAGCTTGTTAGAAGGCGACATCCAAGGCCTGAGGCCAGATGTAGTAGAATCTGCATTTTAACAAGATTTGCAGGTCAGTAACGGGCACGTGAAAGTTGCTCTAGAGCAATGGTTCTCAACCTTCCTGATGCCGCCACCCTTTAACAGAGTTCCTCATGTTGTAGTGACCCCCAACCATAAAATTATTTTCATTGCTACTTCATAACTGTAATTTTGCTACTGTTATGAATCATAACGTAAATATCTGATATTCAGGAGACCTCCCAAAGGGGTTGCAACCCACAGGTTGAGACCCACTGCCTGAGCAATGTTGATGAACCTCCTGCACCTGCCTGATGAGAAGCTGGACTGGTTAGTGGGGAGTCTCTCTGCACTGCTTTAATCCAATCTAATTTTTCTGCCACCCACATGCTCCCCAGCCCTTGTTTATTTGGGGCAGGAAAGAGTTTGGTGGATTACTTGTAATTTGCCTACAGTTTTAAAACAGAAAAAAAATGTAAATATGAACTCACATGATGATTTAACTATCTATTGTAGGTTACATAAAATAATTAAAGTATTTTTATTTTTGTTTACTATTATTCTGAATGTGATATATCTTGAAAAAAAATCTCCAGAATAAAGCCGGGCTTCCTCTTGCATGTCTCACAGTAGAAAGTGGTTTCTGTCTTCCACTGTTCTCATCTCTTCTGCTGCAGACCATCCAAGTCTTTGTTGATTTTTTAATTTCACTTTGCATTACAAAATGCATCCTCCCATTCAGCCTGGCGGTTTTCCCCTCTTTCTAGGACTTTCTGGTCCTCACAGCGCTCACAAGCTGAGTGATGAGATTTCTCCTGTAAGAAAGGCCTGTCTGCACTTTGTCCCCACTCCTCTTATCTAAAGAGCAAAGAATGCCCTGTTCACAACTTTCATCAGGCAGAAGAAGATTTTTTCTAGCTTTTGTAGGACTTCCTTGTAAATCTGTTAACATCCACAGTACTGGTCAGCTCTGTCCACGCTTCCCATAAACTTTGTGTATCCTAAAATAACTGTTGTTTCTTCAAATTAAACAGGCTGTTTCTTTCTATAACCAGTGATCAACTGTGTTTGAGGACCAGAGAATGTACTCAGCATTGTTGTTAACCTCTTGTCATGGAATGAGAGGCACAAAAAAAATGTATTGGACATCTTCCAACAGCAGAATAATTAAGAACAGAAAGTAATTAAGTCTGACATAGCATTGGAAAGGGTTTAAGGCTGAAAATATTATGTTATTGGTTTGGGGCAGGTACAACCAATACAATCCAGGCTTTTTTGGTGGCATTACTAAAATGTCTGTTATTGCTGAAATGTGAGGAAATTTAGACTCATTGGGATTTGGTGGCAGCTGTATTAATTACCATTTCATGGCTGTTGTCATATACTCTACACTTAGCAGGGAGACAGTGCACATCGTGGAAGTGGCTTTTCACTGCATAGCTGTTAAAACTTTCTCAGCAAACGCTACCAACTAAATTATAAGGGTGAATTAAAGGGTGCCCTTCATAAATAGTCACAAAAGGCCTCTGCAGCTGATTATAGCGTGGGTGTAACTTGGAGAAAGGTTTGCTGTAGGCATGAAATTATAGTACTGCTATTGGAATATAGCCAAGAGCCCAGCCATTTCCAGTAGCTGTATCACCACCTGCTAGTACACTTATTCAGATTTGAGTCAGAGGGGTGGGTGGAGTTTAATGAGTCATCAAACTTTCATCTAACACACTTAATCTGGCTATTACTCTTCAAAAGAGCCTTGATTGAGCCAGATTTTTGCCTACAGGTTGACCCGAAGTCCTAAAGAGAAAAGCGTTTTGCCAAATGACCAAATCACTCAACACGGTTTTCATTCTGAGGCAGTCTCAAAATTTTGTCTGGGTCTCAGTTCTCTTGGGGGTCCTCATACACAAAGACAAGTCGTAAGAGATCTCTAACTCTTCTCTTTGGGTGCTGATTTGATCCTGAAGCCAGATGTTTCTAGCGCTAAGCCAGCCTAGACATAACGGGTCTTCAACTCCTTTGGATGTAGAAGGACCTGGGAAATGCATCTTCCTATCGCTGTTGTTATTCAGTAATGTGTTGCTTGCCAGTGAGGTCTGCTGTGCTTTGGGGACAGTTACCTCAAGAGCGGTGCCCCCTTCTTAGACTCTCTTTCCTATTAAATAGCCTTCCTTTATCCTTTTTGAATTGGACTGGGATTTACACAGATTTTTGAAAGTGTGTCTCTATGTGTATGAAACTTTAATGTGCTTTATTTAGTAATGATAATAGCTTCATTTATATAGAACTTACTATGTGCAAAGCATTGTTGTTAGCACTTTATATATTACATGTATACAAAACTTCATTTAGTCTTTATTGGCACCATGACCTGGGTACTATTATTTATTTTGCAGGCACAAAATGGAGGCAGGGAAATGTTACCCAAGGCCATAAAGCTAGCAAGGAGGAGCCAGGATGCTCTCTGAAGCTGGACAGTGGCGACACTAATTTATATTGTTAAGTGTAGATTAGTGGATGGTGCTCCTGCCTTCAGTGGAGGAAGCAGGGCAGAGAAGTAGAAAAAGCCGTGAAGGTAGCAACCTCTAATTAGGGGCTGGGAAGGAGAGAGCCCTAGCTGTCACTGGGACCTGAAGGGGAGGAAAACACAGACCCAGGAGTTCTTCCTGTCTTCTCTGGTGATAAAGCAAGGGGAGCAGAAAAGCTGAGGGGAACGTGCTGGCAGGCAAACTAAGGAGCAAGTCACGAATTCCTCATTTCAAGAAGCAAATGTGCCAACTCCTAGGCAGGCCCATGTGGCTAAGCTCTTAGGATCTCAAGCAGACACATGTGAAGAGTTTTACCATCAGTTGCTTTCCGTGAGCAGGAAAGAGCCAGGCTGACCCTGGTGCAGTTGGCTAGACTGTCAGAAGTTAAATGGAAGGAGGCACGTAGGCTGATGGAAGCAGATCTGAAAAATCCCGTTTCAGTTGTCTGTGCCCAGATGGAGGAGGAGGCACTTGTGGGCAGAACAGGGTAAGGCCAGGTCAGCTGTAATTTCTTGGGGGCAGGAGAGAACATAATAGCTAGTCCCACTCTCTCCCTACTTTGTGTAAAATATTCCCAGCTGAGTTCATTAAATTATGAAATCTTGAGTGTTGAGAAGAAGATAGAATTCCTAAAATTCAGCAATGCACAAAATATTCTCCATTCAAAGTAATTGATTACACTTTCAGAGATGGGAGACATAAGCACAAGAAAATATGCTACTGTAAAAGAAAATGCTTTTAATTAATACTGTCGCAGTGAGGACGCTTCTGGAATTGAGGACGTTTAATATTAAAGCGAAATGTTGTCTGCCACTTCCTTTTCTCTTTAGATCATTAGCATAGGATTAAAAATGTTTAAATGGGATTTCAAATAGCAGCTGTGCCTTCCATTACAAAAGACAATACACTCATACATATGTATTATGCACTTAATTAAATTGTTGATTTTCATTAAAAAAAAGTTCTGATGATGTCCTGAATTTTTATCGTGATTTGAATCTCTGGTCTGCCACCAGTTTGAATATATTAGATGGAACTGGAGGGTTTGGGTGGGATAGGCATTTCAGAGTTTATAGAATTGGAAAGGCATAACCTGAAACTAGCTTTACCACTAGTTAAATGGATTCAAATCCACTATGGGTAATCCTTCATGTATGTGGAAGGAATCAATCAATTGATTCCTGAATTTTTTTCTTATAAGTAATATGTGTTTATTAATGTGATTTTAGAAAGGTATAATGAAGAAAATTAAAATTATTCATCATTCTACTGAGATAAACATTATAACCCTGTCATATACTTCTTCTCTATGACTTTATTATAGATAACATATATAGATGGATATTTCATGGAATTTGAAGTCTATCATATTGATAAAAATGTATTTTTTAGTTTTCACTTAATTTTAAATGGTTATTACTTTCCCTTGTCATTAACTTTTCCATAGAAATATGAATTTTCATGGCTGCATTATAATAGTAATAGTTTTAGAATATTTGAGCCTTCCACTTTTATAATATATATAATTTGAATTATTATGAAAGGGAAGCAGAGATGTGATAGAACTAGATGGGAGGAGGGATGAGAAATCCTCAGAGATTAAAGCATGAAGTGGCTTGGTGCCTGTGGCTCAATCGGCTAAGGCGCCAGCCACGTACACCTAAAGTGGTGGGTTCGAATCCCCAGCCCGGGCCCACCAAACAATTATGATGGCTGCAACCAAAAAATGGCCGGGTGTTGTGGTGGGCACCTGTGGTCCCAGCTACTTGGGAGGCTGAGGCAGGAGACTCGCTTGAGCCCAGGAGTTGAAGGTTGCTGTGAGCGCTGATGCCATAGCACTCTACCCAGGGGGATAGCTTGAGGCTCTGTCTCAAAAAAAAAAAAAAACTTATAATTATAGTTTTAACACCTCCTAGTTTAGAAAACTATCTACCGAATAAAGAATCTGGGTTAAGTTCATTTTACACCTGTGTAAGTACATGAGTTGTTTTAGTTATTCTTTTAGTTATAGCTACTTGTCCTTCCCCATTAATCTTTAAGCAACAGTTAAGTTGAATTTTCCATACACTCTTCCTTCAGCTGCTGGATGGTAGTCCAGGGTCAACTGGTTTTGATAAATAACATTTCTCATTTGGGATCTTCATGGGATAGGAGGGTTAGGGCTTTGCTGGTCTCATTTGTTATTATTTCTAAAATGGTTTATAATTGGATAATCCAATTTAACACATATATTGGGGTTCTGTATCTCTATGACCCATCTTCAGCCCAGGTGGCTGGACTATAATATTGAATTATTGGCTGGGGAGGCCATTCATTGTCACTCCAATCTCCTATTACCACATCATGCTTTTGTCTTTTCAGTCTAGAAGCATAAACTGGAAAACCTAATAGTTCTCCAGTCTCTAGAGGCAGTAGGAAGAAGGAAGGTTTGGTCATACGGATTACACGACTCCGTGCCGTCTATCAGGAAGCTTACTGTAGGCCCAGTGCCCATGGATCCAGTAGAGGCCTGGTGGAGCTGCCCAGTTAACACTGATCCCTGGATAGTCTCAGGTAGCTTTGAACTTTGGGAATCTACTGGGTGGTTTAGTTCAATCACATCCTCACTCCACCAGGTAGTACTGTTGGTGCTTTCATTATACATTTTTAGGCCTAGACATGACAGCTTCCCTACCAGGATGGTGAAATTGTTTCCTTCTCTGGCTAAACAGTATTGATCTATGATGGACGTTTTTAGTGTTCAGAAGCTGCTTCCACTGCACGCTTACAGTGAGTGACATTAGGATAGGATCTGAGGGAACGACTTCTCTGGCTTCCCAGGGCCATTCGCTGCCTCATCACTGTCCACCACAGACAAAGCAAGATGTTATACTTAAGGATTGAGCAATGTTTTCTGCCAGATGGAGGAATAAGTTTTTAGTTTTAGGAGGGAGTGCTGGAGCAGTTTGTTGTAATTCATTGTAGAAATCCTGGTATATAGGCTTTGAGTTTCTTTTGGTTATTTTACTTTTAATTGTTGTACCTATGACAGGGTCTCTTCCATGTACATTTATTCCTAACCTAAGGCTTTCACCTTTTGTCCATCTGGGTCAGAAGGGTTGGTTATATTTAGTACCAATGGATTACAATTTCCTCAGTTACAACTAGGAGAAAGAGGCTTACTATTTAATGAGTAACAGTTTCCAGGCATACAAGGTGAAGGCGTTTTCTCTTTTATTAAATGCACTAGATACTGTCTTTGGGATTACTCCATGTGGCCCAAATTATACAAGGCCAGTACACACATCCTGCACAGGTGCCTAATCTCTGGCATATGTACTTATCTCTTTTAGTATATTGTCCTTCTCAAGATGGATCCATACATGTTCTTTCAAACATTACATTATTAAAAACTTGGCATGCATCAAAGGTTAGTATTGTCTTTCGGGGATATCAGTGTACCACATAGTAATTCAGTCTGTTCTGGGGGTTCAAAAGGATTATAGCAAACAGCAGGCCCACTGGGGGGCACACACACCTGATATTGGGTGTTATTATATATGCAAGTTCCTTCAGGCTTTACTGTACATTCATAGTAAGAGTAAACCAGTAACACAGTTTTGACAGTTTGGGTTATCTCTTGAATGCATTTTTCACAACCTTCACCATGTCTTTCACCTAAGATTAAAGAAGAAAGGTGAAAAAGTCCAAAGCAAAGGATCAGTCCCAAACTGCTGCTGCTTATCCTCAAGCTTGTGCCCTGCGTAGACCAGTCAGCTCTGGCACGTGACTGGGGCAGGGCAGTAGTCTGTTTTTTCAGGGTAAGATGGTGGAGATGCTCCGTGTGTTGTTGGACTGTCCACTCCCCATCACTGGCTGGTTTCACACTTGAGTGATGTATCTAGGCAGGAAAGCCATTCACCTTCGCTGCTATTGGTATGGACAAGATCACCAAGAAAGGGCCTTTTTATCATGGTTTCAGCAGGCTCAGGTTCCAATCTTTAATCCACACCCAGTTACCTGAGAACAGGGATGGACTAGGGGAGATAAACTAACAGGACATCTATCATTCACCCATTCTGCAGTATTTTTCATTATTTTTCCCTGTGACATTACTTGGTTAGTAAGTTCTCTTCCTCTCAGTTCTCTCAGGGTTCCTGGTTCTCAGTTCTCTCAGGGTTCCTGGTAAATTTCTTAAAATGGGAGGGGGCCTGTGCTATAGTATTTTATATGAGTACCCTGTTCTTTTAATAGGAGTACATCTGCTTTTGAACAATGCTAATGGTAAAGTTTGGATCCACTTTTCAATTTCCCTGAACTTTGTGGCCTGTAGGCGGCATGCAGTTTCCAGTCAATTTCCAACATGGTAGAAGTTTGTTGAAAAAAATGATTTGTTAAGAATATGTCCAGTCACTGTAAAAGCCAGCCAGAGCAATGCCAATTCAGAAAGAAAAGTGGCTGCTATTTTAAAAAGTGAAGAGGACTCTTTTCTTTACTTCCAAATGAGCGACTGACCTTGGGTCTTCTGCTGAGTGCTAGTACCTTACTTCAAGGCCGTTCATAACATAGCAGCCACAGTTTTTAGCAGGCAAAATGAAAAACAGTTTAACAAACTTTGTATTAACTTTATAATGGTAAATCGACCCTTTAAGTATTGACTTCTGATGTACTTTTTTTTTCATTACTCTAAACATGTGTATAAGAACAGAAATCTAAGAGGCTTTAAACATAAGTCTTATAAATAAACTGAAAACAGATAACTTTGTTGTTTTAACCACAGATTTCCTTTTCATTATAATCAACTTAATCACATACAAAATTCTTTCTAAATTCTTCTTCTCAAACCTTCATGACTTACACATACAATCTTTCAGCATTTTAAAATTCCTCATTTTTGTCTTAAATCTTCTTTCTTAAAACCACCAGTTACTTTAAAACAAAAAGTTTTCATACAAGATTCTTTCCTATACAAAATTTTTCTCTTTTCTTTTATCCTTTTTTACCAAAAGCACATCTTCATATCCATGTCTTTCTACATATTTCTCTTTCTCCTACTTACTGGTTCCTTTTATTTTTAAATCCAAACTTAGAAAAAAGGAAAAAGAAGATTATATACAAAGTCTCAGTTAAGCTTCTCTAAAAGCCTGCAATGTTAAAGAAGTTAGATATTTAACTTAATCTTAAGATTCTGTTCAAACAGTGGGGTAGGGCAGTTAAACTTGATCTCCCAATGGCAGAGAAGTTGTGGAATACACAGGAGGTTGTATTTTACCTTCTGTTTCAGAGATGGGGTCACCAAAACAGGTCCATTGTCAGAGCCTATGTACAGAGGCAGGCCACACCTAGGGATGATTTCTCTTAGCAGAAAACATGTGACAACTTTGTTTTTTTCACTTTGTGTAGGAAAAGCTTCGACCCACCCTGAGTAAGTACATGCAAATACCAGCAGATACTTATTTTCTCTGTTTGGAGGCATTTTAGTAAAGTCCTCTTGGATGTTTTCAAAGGGTATAGTTCTTACACTTTGAATACCTGGTGGCAAACTGGGGCCTTGTTTGGCATTAAATTGGCTCCATCTTTGACTTATTGTTTTTGCCAGACTTGCTAGATTTTTATATACAAATACTTTCCTAGTAGTTGTTACAGAGTGGAGTGTCCTAGATGGGTGGGCTCACACACAGCCTGCAGTACAGTAGTTCCGAATAATTCTGGCACAATTCTTCCATCTGGTAAACGCATCCAACCATCATCCATGGAAAATGCCTGCTCTTGTGCTAACTACTTCAATTCTTTTTTACCATATACTAGTGTTACATTTGGGATGCAGAGTAGTAGGGCTGCGAATACACATTGGCCTGTTGCCACCCGGCGTGCTTCAGCATCAGCTTTAGTATTCCCTAAAATAACACGTCCTGACTCCCTTTGGTGTCCTTTGCAATACATTACTGCCACCTCACTAGGTTGCTACACAGCCTCCAACAAGTTTAATATCTCTTGGTGATATTTAATTTGTTTTCCAGGTGGTTTAATAGTCTTTTTTCTCTATGCAGTGTACCATGCATGGGCAGGGTTAAAAAGGTAGACTTTGAATCAGTATAAATGTTGGCTGGGTTATCTTTGCTTAATATCAGAGCCCTGGTGAGTCCTGTAATTTCTGCCCTTTGGGCAGACATCCCAGGTAGAAGTCCTTGAGCTTCTATTACTTCACTGTCCATAACTACAACAAACCCTGCCTTTCATTGACCAAAGGCATCTATAAAACTGCTCTTGTAGCCTTTATCCACAAATAAAGGTCAATCAAGTTTTGTCCTAAAGTTAGTTTATCAGCTTCTTATACAAGCAGAGCTGTTGCTGCTAAGGCTCTTAGACAGGGCGGCCAGCCTCTAGCTACTTCATCTAATTGTTTAGATAAGTTTCCAACAGGGCGAGTCCCTGACCCCAGGGTCTGTGTTAAAACTCCCATTGCCATCTTTTCTCTTTCTGATACCTCCAGGGTGAAAGGTGTAGAGAAGTTCTGGAGGCCAAGTGTGAGCTGTCATTAGCCTTTCTTTAATGGCTGGAAATGCTTTTTCCTGGGGGCCCTCCCACACTAGGGGCTCTTTAATCACCCCTTTTGTGGCTTCCTACAAGGGCTTAGCAAGCACAGCAAAATTCAGGATCCATAGCAAATAGAAGCCAGATGCCCCTAAAAATTCTCCTACTGCCACCTGGGCTTGGGAACAAGCAGGTTAAAAATCACCTGTTTTCCTTCTAGACCTGAGCTCCTCTGCCCTTTTGCTATGGCGAATCCCAGATATTGTACTTGTTGTTGGCATAACTGTGCCTTCTCTCCGGAAATTTTATATTCACAGTTCTGTAAATGTTTTAACAACATATCAGTTCCTTGAGCACATCCTCTCCTGGTTTCACGGCCTAATAGTAAATCACATATTGCAATCAGGTAAACTGTAACTGTTGTGCAGGAAAGGTTGATAGGTCCCTGGCCAGTGGTTCCCCAAAGATTGTGGGGGAGTTTGTGAACCCTTGTGGCAACTGGGTCCAGGTATATTGTTGAACAGCTCCATTTTGAGAGGCTTCCCATTGGAAAGCAAACAGCTTCTGACTTACTAGAGCCACTTGGGTAGGAAAGAAGGCATCTTTCAAATCTAAACAATAAACCTGCATCCTCTGCTGATACCAAGGTATGAAGAGCGTGTGGGTTTGGCACTATCAGTCACAAAGTTACAGTAGCTTGATTAACTAGTCTTAATACTCTGAGGTCCCTAGCTTTGGGACTGGCAAAAGAGGGGTGTTGCATTGTGATTGGTGGGGAATGGATAATTCCATACGACCTTAGCCTGTTTAAAGGGGCCTGAATTCCCTCCAGTGCTGCCCTTGGCATTGGGCACTACCTTTGACAGGCTATGCCCCTGTCTTTAGTTCCACATATACAGGTTCCTGGTTTATGGCCAGGTACTCATACTTTGGCCACTTAGCAGTTAACTCAAGTTTTCTTGTTTTGGCCTCATGGATAATCTCCATTCTTCTTTCTGGGACACAGTTATAGTTAATAGTAGACAGTGTAGGAACCTGGAGATGAACATGTTATCGTGGCTCTATTTATGTTTCAGGTGGGTCCTCTGGATTAGGAGCTCCTAGCACTTGGTCCTTTAATTTGTCACCAGGTCCTTTAATCTTTCGCTCTTCAGCTTTAGCTACAGTTACAATTGCCTCCTGTCCTCTCAGCCACGGAAGTGGCTCTAACACTACTGTCAGCCAAGTGTATGGAGCTGACCAGGGTGTCCAGTCTTACCATCACTGTTCTTCATACCTTTTTTACTAGACTTACCTCTAGACTCCCTCTAATGGCCAGCCTACTGCAAAGCATGGCCGTTCTAGCTCACAAAGTTTTCTCAACCTTTCAGGGGTCATAGTAACTCCATAGTCCCCTGCAAAACCCTTCTTGCAATTCTGAACTATTAACCCTAGGGGGGGTTTCCTTAGATGGTGGGGAACCCATCCCTGCAGCGCAGACAAAACAAAGGGGGAGTTTGGAGATCTCTTGGGCACTCACCTGGTTGCTCCTCTCCTAAGGCTTTAAGGGGATTTTAGCTAAGGTGCACCTGTGTAAGCCTTGAGCCTGGTTGACGCTGTGCAGCAAGTCACCATTTTATGCCTTGTGATATCTGCACGGAACCACATGTCAGGGCCCAGTCGAGTTCTGTAACTGTGACCGGTCATGAAGCTATACAGTCACTCACTCTTTCACACACCACTTTATTTTCAGAGGCTACACAATTCCTCCGAATCCCTACCACTCCTACTGAGCCCCCTGCCTCATGGGGTTCAGTTCCTTTTCCTGTCCCTTTTTACTGAGGCTCCCGCCTCAAGAGATGATCAGGTTCCTCTCCCACTCATAGGAGTGGCCTTCACTGGTACTATACCCCCTTTTTAAGCCAGTTCTCCTCACCTAAGTCTGGATGTGCACTGCCCCTGAATGTTTGTCCCTCTGTTGGTGAGCTGCCACTGCGGAGGACGCTGTGGGACCTTCCTGCCCCCCTACTGAGGGTCACCCTGTGTGTAATCTGCACAGGAGTGCTCTCAGGAAACGGTGTCAGTTGGGGTGCTGGGGAGTAAACACTGGAAGATGAGCAGGCAGACTGGAGCCAAGAGACATTGGGGGTCTCTAGCAGCTACATGGGTGTGGGGAAGCCCCCAGAGTCTCTTGGTTCTGTAGGACCCTAACCAGGGGTCCCTTGGGAGAGTCTCCCCAAAGATCATTCACGAGACCCTAGTCGATGCAACATGCAAGAGGCCAATTTATTACTGATGCGTCAGGGTCCCTCAGCCGCTCGGGAAGAAGGACCCCAAATGGCTGTTACAGGTTTCTTTTTTTATTTTTTTTTTTTTTTGCAGATTAGTAAGGGTTTACTATTAAAATTAAGCAGATGTCACTTTATCTCAATTAAAACAGGTATGACTGTAGTAGATTTCGGTTTGCAAATGAAGTCATAAAATATCCCTATGTAGAAACAATAGCTTAATATAATCATGAGTTTTAAGTTAATATGATTTACATTCATAAGCAAATCTATTTATTTCTTTTTTTACTGAATTAATAAGTTTATTTTTTATTTTATTTTTTTTATTAATTGATATCTGTATACGTTACTGCAAACATGGGGTACATTGTGCTGTTTTCATATACAATTTGAAACACTTTCATCAAGCTGGTTAACATAAATTTCATGACATTTGCTTAATCATTGTATCAAAACATTTATATTCTAGTTCTAGAAAAGTTCACTTGTACCCTTGTTAGACAGATATATAGGTGATCTTTCCGGTCACCCTCCCACCATCCATCCGCCCTTCTCCCCTCCCCTTCCCCACCCCTTCCCCAAATTTTTTGGGTATAATTAAGTTGTATCTTTTGTTTGAGAGCTATAGATTAGTTTCATAAAAGGGCTGTGTACATTGGATACTTTTTCTTCCATTCCTGAGATACTTTGCTAAGAAGCACATTTTCCAGTTCACTTAGACACTTAGATGTTGCTTGGGACGGAATAAAGCACTAACTGTTAGTGCCTTTTGTATAGTGAAAAGGCAGGTGCTATGAGATCAAATAGACCTGAATTAGGATCTAAAATATTTCGTATACAACCATGTGATTTGAGCAATTCCCCTGAGATCTCTAAGGTTCAGTTTCCTCTACAAACTGGGGCTGATAACAGCTACTTAACAAAGTGTTCAACAAATCCATTAAAAATAATCTAGACTTGCCCTGTTGAGGTTCTCTGAGAGCCTTATCAGACTAACCCACTTAAGAGTCACCTGGTGCTCTAGAGAATTGTAACTTTGTTTGATTTGCTATTTATGATTGATTAGAACCAGATTATAAAGTTGTATGTTAACTTATAAAAGACTGACCAGTAATAAATGTCCTCAGTCCAGGAAAAGATAATCCTCCTCCGTGTTGTTAGTTTTGTCCTGCAGGATGATAACCAATCTTTTATGTAATTCTGAACATTATTGTGGAGATTTTTCTCTTTTAAATCATCATTATCATCTTGCTATTTCCTTCGTTAACTTATATATTTTTAAATCTTTAATATGAGGTCGCCATATACATTTTTACAAGAGACATTTTTTTGTTTATTTTTTGAGACATAGTCTCCCTATGTCGCCCTCAGTAGAGTGCTATTGCATCATAGCTCACAGCAACCTCAAACTCTTGGGCCCAAGCAATTCTCTTGAGTCAGCCTCCTGAGTAGCTGAGACTACAGGCACCTATCACAATGCCTGGCTATTTTTTGGTTGCAGTTGTCATTGTTGTTTAGCAGGCCCGGGCTGGGTTCTAACCTGCCACCTTTGGTGTATGTGGCTAGTGCCTTACTCACTGAGCTATGGGGACCCAGCCAACAAGAGACATATTTTTAATTTTATACACTTTGATAGAAGCAGCTAACTGAATGTGAGAAAAGTATTGTGTTGCCCCATTCACTGGGCACTTTTTATAATGATCCACCACATGGAAATGCTCTTGCTCTTCTCACTACATAAAATGCCCTTTGCTAACATTTCTCCTTGTTTTGGCATCCTAACCACCCTCCGTGTCCTCATTTAAATGCCTTCTCCTTGAGGAAGTCTTCACTAATTCCACAAATCAGAAGTGACTGCTCTTTGAAAATACTTTGTTCCCATGGCATTTTCTTTGTCATTGAGATTAATCATGATTATTTGTGTATATGTTTTAACTACCTTGATAAATAATCTGGAGTGTATTTGAGAGTAGAAATTTTTTTTCTTATTCATCATTTAGTCTACACCATTCTCCATACTGTGCTTTGCCCTTACATGTATAGGGTTATAAATATTTGTTTATTACAATTAGGAATAAATAGCTATGAAATGAAACAGATTTCTCTTATTTAAATAAAGACAAAAAACCAAAATAACTCAGATTGGGGACATGGATATAACATAATTAAATAATCACCCGTAAATTAAAGAAAATAGAAAAGTACAAAGGTTCTTTAATTTGTAAAAACATTGATTAATGAATCTCTTACTATTTATAATTAAAATAATAAGAAAACTAATATAGAAAGTAAACTCATTCTGGAGACCATTCTATTTATGTACCATAGAACTTGTAATTACATTAAAACTCATTGATGTTAGCAAGAGTCTGTTTTTATTACCCAAAACCATATTCCCTTTACAGCATTAGGTTTTAGAACAATAAAAAGAAATCATTTTAATATTGATTGCTAAGAACAAATGTATCATCTCTGACAATGTAATATGTGGTAAATCACATCCTTTGTGCATGTAATTTTTTCTGTCTGTAAAATGAGAAAGCATAGCCCCTTCCTATCCTAGAGAAACATGTATATGAGGCAGACTAAATCTTCTGGAGTGTCAAGGAGAATGGATTATATACACCTGTGTAATATAATATGACTTCTGAGACTTTGATGTGTATACAGATCAGGCAGAATCTTGCTACCATGCAGATTCTGATTTAATATGTCTAGACTAAAGCCTAAGATTCTGCATTTCTCATGAGCTCCCAGGTGCTGCCGATGCTCCATAAACCATAATTTGAAAAGCAAAATTAGAAAACCCGTTTAAAACTGTCCTTCCTCTTTGAATGTTGACTTTCTTTTCTCTAACCTTTCAAAATTTGCTTAGTCTATAAACTTGAAGAGATGTGGAAAAATATCCTTCCGTCTCCTGCACAGTGAGCATAGAGAAACAGAAAATTTGTCTTATAGACATTAGCCCTCTTTTTGATACGATAAAACATCCTGAAAAATACAGCATTCTTACAGTGGTCTGCCTTGAGAAATGTACTTGGACTCTTTCTATGTCTGTTGGTCTTTAATGTGCCATGCAACATAGAAGATAATTTAAAAAGAAAAATCGGGGGAGATAAACTCCAATACTTACGTCTCAGCTAAGGCTATAAACATTTTTATATGTATTATTAATATTTCTGGTTAGTAAATAACATTTTGTCAGAACTCAAAATTATGTATGAAATTTCTGTAATAGAAAACAATAACCATGTAATCTCATGATGTTCTTTAATCACCATAGTAATTACCAAACGTTTGAAATGTTCAAAATGGACAGAAGGGAATTATATTTTGTGTCCTAGGCTAATACCTTTGCCTCATTGGAGGTAGAGGAAACAGGAGATAAAAAATTTGAGAAAGGTCTCACCTGTTCCCCTTTGGAGCAACAAATATAAGTTTTCTGTAGAGCAGCAGTTCTCAACCTGTGGGTCACGACCTTTTGTAACAATGAAAATACATCACTGCATTAGGAAAGTTGAGAACCACTGCTATAGAGGAACCAGCACTTCACTTCTTATCTTTGTTTCCAAAGGTTAAAAAATATATATTTATTTTTAGGTCATGTCTGTAACTTATTTGTTATTATGCTAGAGGAAGTCATTTGGAAATTCACATTTTAACATGGAAAATGTCTGTCATATAATAATCTCCACAATAAGGGACTCAGTAAAAGATCTGAAAAATTTTAATTTAGGTAAGTTTTTCAATTTGAGGTGTATATGTGTGTATGTGTGTGTGTGGGGGGGAGTGTGAATGCAAGAATTTGAATGACTAATTCTCATTTTTTTCCAGAAAATGCTGTAGAAAATTTTTGTTCACTCGTTTTAAAATAGAGACTTTTCAAATTCTTGGTGCAAGAAAGAGTAGAATTTATAATACATTAAAATAAATGTAAAAAATTGTGGAATTTCAGTATACAATAGTTATTGCACAGATATATATTTAGGAGAATTTGAATGAAATTTTGCCACTTATCAATATCCCATAAGTATATTTAGTTGTACAATCATTCTTAATCTATATATGGAGGAATACGCTTATTGGAGTGAAGGAATTATTACACATAAAAAGTGTCGGGTACATATCGGATCTATTAAGCATAGAGTATAAATGTCTTGACACAGTTAATTAAGTAAATGAGGTGTAGGATATATTAATCAGTACGATGTAAGCATCCCAAATTGTATATGAAATCAGCACATCCTACCCCATAAATGCATATGGTTTAATAAAAAAATAAAATAAAAAGTGCCTGTCATAGGCAGCATGGTTCATGTTGATTCCTTCTTGAAATTATTCAATAACTGGAAAGATAGCATGCTGATGACACGCAGTAACATGCAGTAGCCATATTGCGTACTGATACGAGCTCTTCCTAGGACCTATCAACTGCAGAAGTGTACCACAGCTCACTACGCTCATCTGCCTCTGTACATGGTGGACTGATCTGATGATACTAAGTCTCATTACTGATGATTCTTAAATGCATAAGTTTTGAGACCATGAGTCTATTTAATCTTAAGTCCAATCAGTTTGTTCTGTTTTAATCTAATTTTCAGCTTCTACAAAGCATTTTTTTTGGTCAGGGGAACACATATCATTGGTGTACTATTGGTATGATCACATATCAGTTGTCCTTCATTTTACTAATGTTTTAAGAGCTTTCAAAAGTAGTTTGAGGATATATGTTATGACTTTACTTTTAAATCTCATGTTTGTAAAATTAGAATGTTTCACCATTCGTGTCATTTTCTTTTTGTTTCTTTTCATTTTGAAATTTATTCAATTATTAATTTAATGTTTGTTAACTATGTACTTACATATACCATGAACCCTGTGAGACCCTGGCTGTGTAAGGACGAGTAAGATGGACACTGGATGGAGTAATCAGATGGCTCACAGTGTAGAGGTGGGGTGGGGTCTGACAGACTAGGAAACAAGCAAATCAATAGAGTGTCCTATAAACCAAGAGCTTGGAACTGGCGGGAGCTGCTGAACCACCCAGGGTGCTTGGGGGAGAAGTAGGGGTAAGAAGCTTTCAAGAAAGAGAGGCGTATAAGTGGTACTTTGAACAGAATAATAGGGTTAGGAAGAGGAGAATTTGGCAATGAGAATAATCCTTATTTCAAGGGAGGAAGGCACAGGCGTAGAGACTCTGGAGCAGGACCGTGATGGTGGGGTTTGAAAGGAGGACGAGGGAACTGGTAAGATGCAAGGCAGGAAGAAGCTAGATTTATCCTAAAAGACCTTGGGAACAATTGAAAGAGGTTTTAAATGGGAAAGACACATGACCAGGTTTGAGCTTTAGAACAACTTGCTGGCAACAGCATAGAGGATAACTTGAAAAGAGGGCACCAGACTCAGAAGGAGGTGATCCTATCACCTAGACCAAAGTGATAATCCACAATCAAAATAGGCAAAACCAACCTTGAGGCAGAGGTAAAATTCTCCCGACTCGATTATTTATTTTCTAGATCATTTTCCTTCTCTGTAGATGTATTTTTCCTTCAGTGAAAACCTCTCTGTTCATTTCACCTACCCAAGGTTCTCTGATCTCTTTCACCTTTTAAACCAATTCCTCTATCCCCAGGCTTCTGTTCTTCCATCCACAACTCATCTTCCTCTCCTCCCTCCTCTGAGCCTTTTACTAGAGCTTATGTTCCCTATTCTCTCTCTCTCTCTCCTCTCCCCCATCTCTCTGACACACACAGCACACATACAATATTAGGGTTTGATAACTCATTAAATATCACTGAATTTGACTTTGTCATGTTAACTGTCAAGTTCATTCCTCCTTTGGCTGTTAATGCCCACAGTGGAATCATGGAAGGCAGTCCCTTCAAAGGGCCACAACATCAGCAGGTGCTCACCTCAGGTCCGGAAATCCGCTCTCGAGTAAGACAAACTTTTAATCATTGATTTTTTATGTTTGTCCACAGTGGCACTGTTAGATGACATTTTGACTTGGTCAGGATTACTAAGACAGATAAAACATCTAGTTAGGCCTATAGTTAAAATATTTAGGAAGGATTACAGATCAAAACAAAAAATTAAATTTTGAAATAGCTTGTATGATCTCAGGCAAGACATTCTGTTAGTTTTATAAAGTAAAGAGAGCAGTCCCTAATTAATGACAATTCCATCAAGGTGGGACTTATAGAAGTAGGGGTAATTTCTAAATAATGTTCAAACACAGTTGGCAGTCATTAGCTGGCTGCAAGAGGGCAGTGAGCAATTTGGGAAGGTTTCAAACAAGGAAGGATTGTTCAGTATTCAATATCTTGGAACAAGTAGAGACAACTGGGTTGCTGATTTGTGGTCAAACGATCATAAAGACCCTTAGTAGGAAAAGGGAATGGCCTTGGTAGGCAATCTCTTACAGAAAAGTGATCCAGTAATTTGCTGTTTATTTTGATGAAAATTTTTGATTTTGTAGACCTGATCTCATTCTCTGATAAATTGTTGCTTATCTCTTTGAATTCACCAAATATTCCTTCTTTCTTCAATTTTATTTCTTGTGACTGAATATTATTAACATTTTTGAACAGATAACTTTCCAAATTTCCATTGATTATTCTATTTTTTTATTATCTATTTCTGTTGTTCATTATTATTAAAATGATAGCATCACAGTGTGAGACTCTAAAGAACTTAAGATATCAAGAGTTTCTGTAGATTCGTCTTTGGAATTTAGACAAATAGCAGAGCATGTTGTTCATATGCCCATCTATTTTTATACCTCTAAAGAATTTACTTTTCGTGAGTCTACATTTGTGTTTAAATATCAAGTTAGAATTTTTCAAAATCATTAAATGTGTAGAAAGCTAGAGTAATCTCTTTTCTTCTCTTCAGTCTTCTATAATTTTTTCATAATTGTTCTTATAGAGTTTCTAAGCCTAAAACAGGAATTGGCATATTTCATACCCCTGAGGTTACTAACAGCTCATAAATCCACAGTAAGTGTCTTATACAAAAGGAGAAAAGGGGGCAGTGGAAGGAAGAAAATGGAAGGGGGAATTAAAGAGGATTCTTTTTCTATCCATCCAAGAAAGATAGAAAGTAATCTGTTAGCATTTTTTACAACAGAAAATTTGGTACAATCTCTCCTGGATGGATTATTTTTTGGAGGCTTCATATATAATCAGAACAGAGTATATTGAAAAAACAAATCTCAGCCTGGCATGGTGGCTCACACCTATATTCCTGGCACTCCAGGAGGCTGAGGCAGGTGGATTGCCTGAGTTCACAAATTCAAGACCAGCCTGAGCCAAAGTGAGACCCCATCTCTACTGAAAATAGAAAAACTGAAGCAAGAGGATCACTTGAGCCTAAGAGTTAGAGGTTGCTGTGAGCTATGATGCCACAGCACTCTACCCAGGGTGATAGCTTGAAATTCTGATAAATAAATAATAAAAAATGAAAAAATCAATCTCTTTTATATAATATACTGTTATATGTCACTACTTAGTGTCTTTTTTTAACCTAAAAGCTACATTCCTTGCTTGTTAGGGAATAAGTTATGACTTAGAGAAGTATTACTCAAAAATATATCAGAAAATAAAAAATACAGTTTTTCTTTCTTTTCTTTTAATTTTTCTTCATCCTTCATGCCCATTTCAACCATAAAATGACAGTTATAAAAATTTTATGGGTCTGTAAACTCTGTGTTTGCGCCATGGCTCTACCCTGGAAACCCACAAACTTGCTGATACGAGACAAATTCTCAAAATGCCACCTTTTTATGTGCATTTCATTGTTTATACCACCCTAGCAGGAACTCTCCAAACGAAAGAGCCAAGCATGTTATTGTCTTTAATTAACACTGTCGGGTTGTTAGCATATCCAAAAGCACTTTAGACATGCACCAAGCACACCTGAAATGTAGCCAGCAACACCACAAGTACGCTTTTGTACTTAATCAAATTTGAAGCAATTTAACACTTACTAGGGGAACCAGGGAAGACATCTGGATTGAGAGTTTCAGTTTCTGAAGAATACCACATGGATTTGGAAGGTAAAAGTGCTAGAATTTATTTGGATAATCTTAAATCTTACCATAATCTTTCTTTTCTCAAAGTATTATTGTCATGATTGCAATAAAACCTCTGTAAGCTGACTAACCAAGACAATGTAACAAACTGATCAATATGGAGGCCACTTAAGAACCAGGCCTACTGTGCTGATATGTGTAGTGCAACTAAGTCTATGAAAATTAGGTTAACTTAAGGAGATGATCAATGGAGAAAGGTGGTTAACTACGGAGGTTGTACTGTACGATCTGAAGAATCATTCAGAGTGATAATAAAAAAATCTCCTGACTCACTATGACTCTTTGAAATCTGGAAAAGATCAGGTACTTTCCCTAACAATGCTCAACCACTCTACATTTATTTCAGATCCCTCTTTTCTCTTGCCTTCCCTCCAACAGACTTTATCAGTTGTTTCCCCTCTCTCTTCAACTTTAACTTTCCTCCTTTACTTGAGAAACTATTATATTGTAGAGTCTTAAAAACAGAAACTAGAGTGAGGTTGTTTAACTCCAGACTCAGTCACTTATGAGCTTGGGAATTTGGACAAGTTCAACTTATCATGCCCCAGTTTCTTTGTCTATAAATAGAAAACAGTAGTAACTATCTCATAAAGTTCTCATGAGTATTAAATAAGTCTTGATGTTTGAACATCTGGAACAAGGGCATATAGTGAAAACTCAAACGTTAGTCATCATTACCTGCATTAGAATGAATCCTTCCTATCAGCATTCAAATATGTGCGTAGCATACATCACAAATGAAACCATAGTTCCATGTTACTCTCCTGCCCTATGTCTCCTCTCTTAGTCTCAGACTTACCAGTAGAGTTGTGTATGCAGATTGACTTCACCTCTCTCCTTCCATTTCTTTTTCCACTTGCTCCAACTCTCTCTTACTGCTCTGTAACCTTTTGTTGTCATGGCCAATGGATTCTTTCCTTGCTTTGTCTTAAATGCTAGAATATTACAGGGGGTATGAACATTTTTTTTGGTCATAAATTGCATTAGTACAGTTCAAGTCAAAGTTACAAGTGTGCCTATCAACTGGATGGTGTGCATTACACCCCTTAGACGTGAGTTTACCCATCCCTGCCCCTTTCCTCCCCTTTGATGAGTCTATGGAGAGTAGTATGGAGATACCTCAAAGAACTAACAGAGACCTACCATTCGACCCAGCAATCCCACAGCTGGTATCTACCCCAAAGACAAAAAGATGTTTTCTTTAAAAGAAAGAAAAGGGCACTTTGCAATCAATATCTTTCTTGACTTCCCAGCAGCATTTAAGGGTTGACATTCCTTCTCTCGTGGCCCCCACACTGCCTCATTATTGCTCCCACCTGTCTCTTCTTGGTGTCCTTTGCTGGCTGGTTCCTCCCTTTCACGGTGTTCTCCTTCCCCAGCCAGCTCATGAGTCCAGTCTTTCTGTTTGTCGGTCATACTTGGATTTGTCTTCTTTCAAGCACCAGGCCAATATATTCAACTTCCTACCAGCACCTGTGACTAGTCACCTAAGTTATTTTATCTCTAATGTTTAAGGTATATACTACTGATCCTTTTCCCCAAATCTGTAATCTCTCCAGCCATCTTCATTTTACTACATGGGCCCTCCAAACACATTTCAGAGCGGCTGAAGTCAGCATAGGACTTCCGTGCATGTAAAATCTATCACTGCAGCCTGGCAGGTTTTGCCCTCATCTCATACAAGTCTCTCTAGTATCATGCTTCCCATCTTAATTAGATCCTTTTGCATTTCCTCCTGGGGGAAATGGGTTTGTTTCCTATTCTGCCTTCCTAATTCTGCTACTAACTCGCTTTGATCTTTCCTTCCAAACAATCAGAGTAATCTTGTAAAAATCAAATTTGGATCATAATATTTCTGTGCAAAATCCCTCCATTGACTGCAACCATAATAAAGACATCTTTACTACAGAATTTTTTGTCTTTAAATTAGGATTTCCCTATTGTTCTTTTTGAACACATTCTATTTTTTAACATTCTATAATGTTTTCAAAGTTTGCAGCTATATTTATTTATGCTTTTATTTTTTAAATTACTTTGTCCTCTTAAACTGTAAGTAGAAAGGACTTTTTCCTTCTTTCCAAAATATATAATGCATCTAGTTCAGTGACTGTATCTTGAAAAAAATAAATGATTGGAGGGAATTTCCACAGCTAATTCTATAGAACAATACTATCAGGTATACTATACTGTGCATATGACCTGAGAAATAATAGAATATTATCTCATTTATTTCAAAAATCTTCACTTAAATTCTTGGTTCCTGAGTTTGAAGGGAAATTTCAGGTTTAATTTGTTTACCTGTTAAGACCAGATGGAGGTCAGCTGGAGCCATATGTATGAACTTTGGAAGTTGACAAAATAGGGCATGAATTTTTATTGCTCCTTCCAAAAAAAGGGTATGACTTTGGTTAAGTTACAAAAACAGAAAAGTGATTTTGTTTTCTCCGACAGAAAATGAGCACACCACCACTCGCCTTAGTATGACGATAAAACAATATGTGGCCTATACACCGCCATGGGCAGTCAGATCCACACTGGAATCCCCATTCAGTTGGGGCTCAACTCAGAAATCAGGAGTCCTTCATCAACCACTCACACTCAGCCTCTTTAATGAAGGCCATCAGAGGAGGCCCCCGCAGTAGGCAGAGGATAACCCAGCATACTCTGGATAAGGCATCCTCCCATTGCTGGCTGTACTCTGCTCCCGAGTTAGGATATTAAAAGAAGACTTCCCTTTGTTTCTATAAAATCATTTTTGTAGTCTTTGCCATTTATTTCAGTTTTTTATCAAAGTCATTACAAATTATTTTTATTGTTAATTTTATAAATGTTTATTTTCTTTAGCCTAATTGCCATTTGTTTCCTCCTCCTCTTTCTATTCTTCATTAATTTGCCACTTAATTTTATGGTATATGGACTGATCCTACCACTTAGTCAACCTGCTAACCTGTATTAACTGAGGTGATTTTCGTATTTTGCTCCATTTTGTGGAGACACTGCTGTATGAGGACATGATATGCAGATGCAGAGCTGAGTAGTAAAGAAGCATTTGGGATAAAAACTGAATTCTGTTTTCCCTCCTATTGGCTAACCTCCGCTTTTCTAATCCTGGATGGTAAATAACTCGTTGAAACAACAGAAGCCCTTTACTTTAAAACCTAACGTGCTTCTCTATTTTTTAAACCTAAGTCCATGTTTAGAAAACATAAATTTCTTTTATCCCAGCTATCTTTGTTCCCTGAGGTTTCAGACTTGTTCTCTTCCTTCTCTCTGCCCATTAAGAATCATTAGGTTAGACGTGGCATTAAACCCCCGTGGAGCCGCTGAAATTTATCTTGTCAATGGGAGCATAACAAGGATGAGAAGAAGTGGTCTTTTATAGTCGCAGCTTCCCTAAAGGCTTAAGAGTTCCAAGGGATAAAAAAATGGGAGTTCTGCTAGTTCCATATTTTTTGGTAGTTCAGAATACAAAGCCTCGTGCATCTTTTCCTGAGACTAGCAATGTGCCAATCGCAGAGCAGTAATTCAGATGGTTTTCTAATTCAAAAGCAAAGTAATCATCTGCTGAGTGAGTATAATTGGTTAGACAAAGCTTTCAAAATGCATGGTTTATAAGAAAAATAGCAGATGAGGTCCTATACTTGATGTATTTATAAGGCTCAGAAATTGAGAACGTAACACCAATGTAACATTTCAAGAAACTCATATATGAGAAAATACAGATTTGAGTGCTAACTTACACAGTACAGGTTTATATTTAAGCAAAGGGAAAACTTGTGATATTTCAGGTTTAACCAAGAAGGACTTACCCAGGATACTTTGAATTTTTTTTTTAAGTATAAAAATTGGTTGGTAGAAATTAAAATCAGAGAATGAGCACATGTTATGGACGTACAAAATGTGGATCCAGACAGCGGGAAGGGAAGTTTCAGTTCAGTACAGGAGTAGCCTGCATGAGGCAGAAAATTAGCCATGGGAGCAGAGGAAAGACAACTACTGGTTGGGCAAGGTAAAAGCATCTAACTTACTGTTAAGGGTTAAACCAAGGAGTTGGTCCTTAATTCATGTGCAGTACAGGCCACTGTGGATTCTTCAGCAGAACAACCAGAAGAGGATAAAGAAAAGATTAGTTAAGGAGGCAGAAGAAATGTATAAAGTTTCATTGTATCTGCAGTAATTTTGTAGATATAATTCATCTATAATTTTAATTCAAGTTAAAGTTACTATAGCAGGGGAGGCTATACTTTTAATTCAAGTTAAAGTTATTATAGAAGTGGAGGCATTACACACGAATGCCCCGGATTGGGCTGCTAGAACTAAAAGGAGCATTGTGAAGAAGACACACTACTTGGTGACTGGTGGTGTATGAGGCAGTCTAGGGTGACTCCTAGGTTTCTGGCCAAAGTGACTAGGAAAATGGTGGTGCCATTGACCCCTCCTGAGGACTAAATTAACCTGGCTGTTATCCTTAACCTTTAATTAAATTCACTGGGGTTCCTCGAAGAGAGAAATGATGGGTACTATAAATCCCAAACTGCTCTTCCCCTTTAAAAATAATTCTTCTCTAAACGCTCTCCAGCACTGACCCTTGGAGCCAAGCATCAGGTTTATGGTTTATTTATAGTAATGACATTTAAATGCCAGCTTTTTAGCCTGTTGGTAATATTTATGAAAAGACGTGTATTCAGAGGTAGAGAATTCTGCTAGGTTACACAGGCAAATCCATTGTTCAAGAATTCTGTTTCTCTTTGTCAAACAGAAAATTGTCCTGCAATGTATTTTCTTAATTAAAACACGCAGCCGTAATTGTACATATGGTTTGTGACATTATTTACAAATTTTTCAAAATCCTTTTCCCTCAGAAAATGTGAAAAAAATGTAAAACAAATAGAAAAAAAATTAAAACCCCTAATGTGGTTAACAGATTAGAAGAGTCTTAGATTCATTTGATTCACTTCAGTGTATTTAAAAAATAATAATAATAGTAAGGTGATAGTTTCTAATTCAAGATGTGAGATATTTGAATCCTTAGTAGTGATTGTGGTAATATGGGTAGAATCATTTTGGAGATTATAATAATGGTGGTAGATGGATTAACTGAGAAATAGCATGTTTAGAATCTCAGAAAATTATTTCAGATAACATGAACATGGGCTAGAAGACTTCCCCACTATGTGAACCTATTTTGAGCCTTGGTAGCATGTAGATTCCTATTTTGTGACAACTTTATTTTTATTGACTTCTCTGCAAAGGGGAACAAGCAGTTCCTAAAATGTCAAGAAGAGTCACAACAAACTATTATAGGATTTTACCTTCGGGTATATTTCAAAAAAATATCTGACTTGCCTGCTGGAATACAGAACTCAGCTGCAGGCAAAAAACAAGTTTTGGTCCCCAGAGGACCAGGAGGCAACAGAGGAATACTTACACAGCGCTTGTCGTAAATATCCATGAATTTGAGAACTCCCCGAGGACAGAGGCTATAATATTTTAACTGTGTGTTTCCAGAATTTGTCTCAGTCCTGAATCATGATAGATGCTAATTAAATATTCAGCCAAACAAATGAATTAGCAAATGAGGTTCACAGCTCTGAGCTGCAATAGAACAGGGACTACAGACTGTTGGGATGAAACTCCTCCCCAGAGTACTATATAGCTCTGATACGTGATGGCAATGCACACACTCACACACATACACACACTCACACCAGCAGAGGATTCCTAGAACATTATGCATTGCTGTCCTCCAAAACCAGATGCCAAACAGGGTGGTTTCTTCTTGGGCGTTAAACTACCTGACTTCTTACCACTTGTCAAAATCTTGACTCCTTGAACTCTCTCTTTTGGGGCTCTCACAACTCAGTTCTCCTGCTGGTCCTCCTTCCTCTGTTTTCTCTGCCCTTCCCTGTTTCCTCAGCAGCTGCTCCTTAGACATCAGCTTCTGAATCAGCCCATCCCTCCTTTACGTTGCTGCATGTAATCATTTATTCGCACAGTCTCCATTCCAGCTATGTGCTAAATTGATGATTTTAACCATACACCTACCATAATCGTATGCCGTTACTTCCAACTACACATTCGATCTGAATTCTGTGCCATACCTATTTTCATGAATACATTACTTTATCATGATTGTTCTCTAGTACCATTACCATCCAATAATTTATTTAACTAAAATCCTAGAGGTTATCATAAAATGACATGCTGTCCTTTCTTCTTTTATGCAAGAAACCACTTCAACACATATTTTCATATGAAATAACTCTAAATTCCCTCTGACCATGCCCTGTTCAAATCTCTTCTTTGCATCTATTAATTATGTGTAGCTTTTTGATGCAACTGTTTGTCCAGCAGTTGCCCTTCCTGGCTTCCTCCCAGTCTTATCTTTACTATCTATGGTTCCCAAGAAGCACATCATCTCGGTCACTGAATCCTTGAAGGTGCATTCTGTGCAGCAGGAAAGGGTACTAATGTGGCACTGGATAGACCTATAAAGTCCTATGTAATCTCATGGCAGTATATTTTGCTAAAAGAAAAAAAATCCTCCCAAACCTGTAATGGGTTGAATTGCAAAGGGGGTTTGGGTCCCCCTCCCCAAAATTCATATATTTAAGTCTCAGAATGTGATCTCATTTAAAAATTGGGTCTTTCGTCAAATTAAAATAAGGTTGTTAGGATGGGACCCTAATCCACTGTGACTGGTGTCCTTATGTGAAGGGGCACTTAGGAATTAGGAGAGTACATGGAGTGAAGATGATGTGAAGAGACAAAGGCAGACGGCTCTCTACCAGCCAGGAGATGCCTGGACCAGATCCTTCCCTCATAGCTTAGCTCTCAGAAGGAACCAATCCCCATGCATCTTTTTTTTTTTTAGACAGAGTCTCACTATGTTGCTGCCCTTGGTAGAATGCCTTGGCGTCATAGCTCAAAGCAATCTCAAACTCTTGGGCTTAAGCGATTCTCTTGCCTCAGCCTCCCGAGTAGCTGGGACTCCAGGCACCTGCCACAATGCCCAGCTATTATTTTGCTGCAGTTGTCATTGTTGTTCAGCTGGCCCAGGCCAGACTCGAACCCTTCAGTCTGGCTGCATGTGGCCGGCGCATCATAACCACTATGCTACAGGCACTGAGCCGGCCCCTAGGGTCTTGATCTTAGACTTCAAGTCTCTAGAACTGGGGGATAATGAATGTCTGTTGTTGAAGCCGTCCAGTCTGGGGTACTCTGTTGGGGAAGTCTTTGCAAACTAAGACACCTCTCAATTTTACCACTGCCATATGCACATATACACACCATCAACCACATGGTGTGTTAGTCACGCACTGTCTGTGTAGGAGCCACTTTTGTACAAATCGCCTGGCAGCTCAGAGGAGATTTCCAAGATGTCCTTCTGCAGAATTTTAATCCTCTGTAACTATTCTCAGAGTCACCAGTAAACATGCCTCACACTGTATCACACAAATAAAAACACTTTATCATAAGACCCTTTTTCTCATTCAACAGTTGTTTATTACCTTGTAAATGCCCTTTCAAATTTGCCACACAAAGAAAACAAAAACAACGATGAAAATAATAATAAGAACTGACAATTATGTAGGACTTATGTGCCAGGTAGTGGTCCAAGCATACACAGAATCACTGTCTTTGCTTTCTTTCTGTTCATGGACTTAGGCAATTTCTCCTCAAAGGAATGATGGAAAAATCATAAAAGTAGATACAGAGGGCGCTTTTCTTTGACTATGACGTGTTTATTTCTTTGGAGGGGGAAGTTACTATAAGAATATTCTTCAGGCATATTACAAATCTTGAGTATAGATTCCTTTTTTTATTTTTTAAATTAGGCATTAATATAAGAATGCATACAATTAGGTTATATTGTTTGTGTTTGTGAGGAAAAGTCCAACTTGTCTCTGAATCCTTGAAGACATTCAGGGTCACATTAACTTGAAAAAGGCGATTTCATGTCAGCTCACTAAAAATGTTCTTAGTCAATTCATCACACTGTGAAGTTTTCCTGTAATCAGGTGCTTCTAAATTTTTAGGAAGAAACAGAATCACCTCAACGGTTTGTTAAAGCGGAGATTCTGGAGTCCTGGAATTCTGATTTAATCTAGAGCCAGAATGAATTTGCTTGTTTAGGAAGTTCCCAGATGACGTTGCTGCTGCTGACCAGGTACCACATTTGCCACTGATATAAAACACATGATCATCAACTAACAATGCTCATAGCTAACAAAATACACTCCCCAATGCTGATGTTACCTAGGGAAAGAAAAACTATGGCATTTATGACTGATTATAAATGTTAAACTAGTTGGTACCTTTAGAAAAACCATTTGGGTCAGTGTGTTAGTGGTGCTCAGGCATGTTCAGCAAAATGTATCAGATGAAATGTGTCTGTGTGTTTAAGTACGCATGTGTATGTATTACATTATATGCACACATATATTGCAAAATCCTTTTCAAAAGGAATCTAAGGCATAGCTTTGGAGCTATAATGAAAGAGTTTTAGTATAAATTCCTTGCTCATTTGGAAAAAACCACCTTAATTATTTTAGGTTGTCTTGCGTTAACAGAGGCATATAATTTTTTCAAGACTCTGTTCCTCTCAGAGGCTCCCCCTTGTGTCCTTAACAGGGTATGAAAAGTAATTTGATATTTCAAAAATGAATTAGAGAGACCAGGAAACATCAGAGTGTTGCTTTAAGATATTCAAACTGATTGATCAACACTTGAGTGTCCACATGGAAGTAAATCTCAGTGAAAATCAAGCTGGGAGACGATGAGGGGAGGAGAGGTTGCGTAAATTCACACCTATTTGTTACAGTGCACTGAGTGAAGGGCACACATACATGTGTCTGTATAAGTTTGACTCAATCTGTGCAAAAACAAAATATGCAAACAAAACACGCATACCCTCTAACATTCTGAAATTTTAAAAAATATATATTCTTTACTCAACACCAGTATTCTTTTAAAAAGACATTCAGGATAATAGCAAATTGAGAATGGCACTTAGAAAAAAATTAACCTTCTATTACAAATGTGTACAGCTCAAATAACTATGTTTAGGGCACTAGGAACATTCAAACGGTCACTGACCAGTTTTATGCAGGTTGTATTTTGTAGCCATTGTGTTTCAGCCATAATTGTGTATTTAATTTACAAGACTAGTTTCAAGTTTTTCAATTTTGCTGTAGCTGTGATACCTAGTGTTGAAATTATCTTTCAGGATTGAGAGCCATCCGTTCCTGGCTGGGTTGTCAGGGATTAGGTCTTATTCCCGGTCTTCTGAGTTCCCGCCTTCTACACCAGCACTGTCCAATAGAAATTTAATGTGAATCACGTGTATAACTTGAAATACTTCTTACTGTCACATTTTAAGAGAGTTTTAAAAAGGCAATTTTAATTTAATAAGATATTTTAATAATTCAATATTTTCAAATTTTTTAAATGGTGGTACAAATTTCAAGCTTATGGCAGTTCTACGTTCAGATAAGCTGCGATTCAAGAGCATGTGGTGAGTGGTCACCATATCAGGCAACACAGTGTTAGATAATGAGGATTATTATTTCCTCTTATGTGTTGGTTTGAAATAAAAATTGCAAGTGCTTCTAATGGACTGTGAGATTAAAACAGGACTGCTATTCATAGATGTGAACCATGGTCCCATGTTGTAATAGCTTTGCCAGAATGGCATGTACCTAGACAGAAACCAGGAAAATCAACTCAGAGGCTAGTGTTCAGATGGTCAGGGCATGTGCCTATTGACAGACCTCACCCTGACTTCAGCAGTCTCTGTTTGAGTAAGCTTCCAAGCTTTGTAGAACTGGAAGTCTGCTTCTTTGAAGTGGCTGAGCCCAGTTACAAGATCAAATTGCTCCTTCATCTCCCATAAAGCAGAGAGGGGTGGAGGATGGACTTCAGTCAGCTTTTCCTATTGACCCCTAACACCATGTTCAAAATAACTACATGAAATCATGTCTTTACTTCTCTTCTACTTTTTTATTACTTTTCTCCACTTAGTGTGAACTCTATAAAGATTATAGACTTTCTTTTACTTTCCAATTTACTACTTGTCTCTTAACACATGCCCTGCCATAAGGTTGGAACCCAGTTGAATAAATGAACTAATTTTTGAACACTTGAGTGAGTTCGTTCCACATTGGAAAGTATTGTTCTCCAAGTCATCACTTTCAAACAGTCTTTATTTTACCCAGTCTTTATTCATTATCCCTTTCTAGCTTTCTTCAGCTGTATATAGTAGACAGAGCGGAGGGAACATTGTAATGATGGTCAGCCCTTCACTAGCCACTTGTCTGGGGCAAATTCACATAAATACATTCTCAGCCAACTTAGTTGCTGAATGGACATGACCAGTTTTACTTTACAGAGTTGCTGAAGTGATGACGAGTAGTATTTTACACTTATAAAACAAAGGGGCCAAACATAGGGACTCATGCCTGTAATCCCAGTACTCTGGGAGGGTGAAGCAGGTGGATTGCTGAGACTCAAAAGTTGGAGACATGCCTGAGCAGGAGAGAGACCCCATCTCCACTAAAAATAGAAAAAATTAGCCAAGCATCGTTGTGGGCACCTGTAGTCCCACCTAGTAAGGAGGCTGAGGCAAAGAGAATCACTTTAGCCCAAGAGTTTGAGGTTGCTGAGAACTGCGATGATGCCATGGCACTCAACCTAGGACACAGTGTGAGACTCTGTCTCAAAAAATAAAAAAAATAAATAAAGTGTATATGTGTGCGCACATGCATAAAATCATGTATGGATATTAGATAGAAAAGACCCTTCCTCCTACGTAGTTTCCCCATCATCAAAGTTAATCCCATGTCCAGATTATACCTAATCTTTCTCCTCTTAAGATCCTATTAGCTTTCTATTTGTAGCACTCATCTGGAAACTTAACTATATAAAAGTTTGCAACTGTATGTGACTGTGTCATGTATTGGTATCATTACCAACTTGGCAGAAAACCCCTGATGAACATAATTCAGGGCCACGAGGAAAGGAAGAATCTATTAAATTCCCATTTAATGGATTTGTCTCAGCATTTCAAATCGTGTCTCATTAGTTCAGTGTGATTCAGAATTTTAATGTTCACATTAGTACACTTATTAAAGTCTCGGAGAGGACAGATTAAGCAATAACAATATTTATAGGTGCTTATATAATTACTTTAAAATTTTAAATATGTATAAACCATTTTGGGAAAGCATTTCAAAAAGAATTTAAGAATATGTTAGTTAACAAGGAAATTGTTAATAGGAACTATTCTGATTTTTAAAAACTTACCTCGGAAAATGTTGCAAATTTCTATTTCTATTTGCAACATTTTCCGAGGTAAGTTGTAGTACATCTGCAACTCTAAGTTTTATATATTTTTATGTAAGTTTCACATATATATAGTGTGTATGTGACATATATAAAATTTAGAGTTGCAAATGTACTCTGTTATTCTGTATTAATTACATACATTAAAATTACTAATAACATATTTTTACTTAATCACTTAATTTGAAAGCGAATTTTATGTAAGTTCTTTTATGATTTGAGAACTACTTATTGTTTTTCTGACAATTTATCTCAAAATGCATCCAGATAACCGGAATGAAACTGATAGATGTTGGAGTTCCAAATTATCTCAGGTCAGTTTCTATGGTGTAGGTAGATAAAACATTTTAAAAACGTTAACATATTCTCTCTGACAACTAGTCCAAGACCAGTCTTGAAATCTTGATTTAAACAACATCCTTCTAAACACTACCAATTTATTGCATACTTGAGATTTGCCAAAAGTAGATATTAAGTGGTCTTAACACCAGAAGAAAGAGTAGATTTTAAGTATGTGGGGTGATGGGCATATTAATTAGATTCTGGTAATTATTTCAAAATGGATATGTATATCAAAACATTACTCTCTGTATATTTCAAATATATATATATATATACACACACACATATATTTTATCAATCATGAATAAATAAAGCTGATAAAAAGATAAACAAAATGAATGAGAAACACTTGTCCTAAGTACTTGGAGCACCACAGTGCACAGGTCAAGATATGCATAGCAATCTCTTAAAAGCAATGTGCTCAATACATCTCAGAAATGAGAAAGAGTCTGCTATTGAAATGAATGCTTTTGTTACTTAGCTAGATAATTAGGGCTAACCTGTAATGCTGTCTGTAATTTTTGAGGTTTTTTCTCAATTCTTTGGTATAATAACTTTTAAGAATATTCTACTAATGATACAAACTCTCCCATATTTAATCCAATTCAGTATTAAATCCAAAAGGCAACCAACACAACCTAACTATCCTGACTATAATCTAAAAATTGAAACACGATTCACTTCTAATACAGTGTTAACCCACATCTGTCAGTTTCTTTAACAATGTACTTGTGATGTATTTGAAAATAAATTTAATTTGGCTAAAGATTTCCTATCCTTCGCCTTTAGGTAGACCACAGAATCTCAGGAGAGTAATAAAAAAGTATATGTTTATAACATACTATATTATGTAATTTATATTGTGTTATGTACACACATATAGTAAAATACCATGGATGTTAAAAAGAACTACATAAAACTATCCATAGTAGGCACCTGTGTATTATAAATGGCAGTTTGCAGCCAGTTTGTCCCACTGTACTTAATTGAAATAGTTAAAATTTTAAAGAGTTTATAGTACTCAAACTTTAGCTAAAAGTCAAAAACAAAGTTGTCAGGCAAATATATGCTAATATTATTTTAACAAGTAATTGAACCTCATCTTCCAACTATACGGAGGCAAAATCCTGAATCCTTAACACTCTTTGTTGATATTAAATGCTGACATTTAGTATAGGTGCAGATTTTGACAAGACTAATAATACTATTTATACGTGTAATTATTGAAATTACCCATACTGCCTCAGTTTAATTGTGTTCACTAAACTGGCATGCATAATTTATGACATCAGTGCTGTCAACCATCAATCCATATTTTAGACAGCAACATATCAACTAAATGACAGAATACAATGTTTGAGTTGACGCAGAAAAGAACATCAACTTTTGAAGCTGGAAGCTTGTACCATACTTTTGTA
Organism: Galagoides demidoff; assembly: GCA_963574575.1. Lineage (NCBI taxonomy): Eukaryota > Metazoa > Chordata > Mammalia > Primates > Galagidae > Galagoides > Galagoides demidoff. The sequence goes on from CAUYQV010007291.1 coordinate 43,543, forward strand.
TTCAAAGGATACCAATTTTGGTGATATCTTAAAAGTTTCTTCAAGACTCTTTCAAAAAGATCATAACTCTGGTAAGCTAAGTAAGAAACCCCATGGAGTAGGGGAGGTTAACCTTTTCTTATCCATGTGTGCTATCATTCACTTTGGAAGTCCTAAAAAGTTTATAGACACCTTCTCAAAATAATGTGTTTACAAACATAAAATGAAACACCTTTGGGCACAAATTAGATTGAAATATAGTTTATCCAATTATTCATGTGTCATTAACTAGGTGGTACACATGTATTAGGGACACGTGCTTTGCTATCAACTATAGGGGCAGGTCTAATATCGAACAAAATTGCAAAACAATGATGATAATAATGATGAGTTAAATGATCACATTTATTCAGACGTCTGCCAAGATTTTAATATATAGCTGACCCCTAGACAATGTGGGACTTAGGAGTGCTAAATATACCTATAACTTTTCACTTCCCCCAAATGGAACTGCCAATAGCTTACTGTTGACCGGAAACCTTGACAGTAACATAAAAATGTATTTTCATGTTACGTGTATCATGTGCAGCATTCTTACAATCAAGTAAACTAGAGGAAAAATGCTTTTAAGAAAATCATGAGAAAGGGAAAATCTATGTTCGATTCATAAACTGTAAATGGATTATCATAAAGGTCTTCGTTGCCTTCATGTTGAGTTACCTCTGAAGAAGGGGAAAGAAGAGTTGACCTTGCTGCCCAAGGGTTGTAGAACAAGAAAATTCATGTGGACCCACAATTCAGATATGTGTTAAAGACCAACTATAATAGGAAAATATCAGGTGTGTCTAGGCCATATATACTCTTAAGAGCTTTGTAGTTTCTTATCTACTTTTATAGAAGTTAATGAAAATATGTATGAACTTTTTTACCTGTCCAGTTTCTTCAAGACTGTACAGATCTTGAAATACAAACCTTGAATTCTGTCTGCAAACTCCGCACGTGTTGTACACACAGGTTAGGAACCTGCATAAGCTTTGTATAACATTTCGATCATTCTATTTTGCCTTTCTTTTCCTCAAAAGCCAAGTTATTTATTTATTTCACAACGCTTACCATTGTACATTTTGTCAGGCAATATAAATGTGAACATATCCACAACCAAACAATGCAGAAAAATATTTATGAACGATATTTAAATGTGTTTTTCTTTACTTCTATTTTTTTATTTAAGGAAGCAAATTTAAACTCTAGGCATGAACATGTTCTGGAATTCATGATATTAATTAAAATGCCAGACCATGTAATGTAAGGATTTAGCTATTCAAATCTGGTTACACAGAGAGCTTGGTTCACTGTGATATTGGAATTATTTTTTGCGTTTAAACATGGAGAATGCAGTAATCAGCTAATAACTTAGGATATATTATAATTTTTTTTTTTTTTTTGCAGAATGATGTTACATTTTTAAGGAATAGATGCCAACAAAATGGAAAAAAATTCTGCTACAAAGTACTGAGGAAACCTGTGAAAGTTTCCATATATAATATTTCTGCTGCTGCTTCACCTAGATTAAATTAAAATGTGCTTTGCAAAATAGAATAGAAAATATGCCCTTCAAATATTGATGTTAAGTTAGGCCATACAAGTTTAAGGTTATTTTTCCAGGAGAGCAGAACAGATAACTTGCACTTTTTAAGCAGTTCCCCTAGAGGCTCAAGAGAGCACATTTCTGAAGCGAGTAACCTTGACCTAACCAACACCTGCTCTCGCTAACTAACTCAGACAGATGCTCAAAAGTAATATCAAGATAGATTGAAAGGTCTCATTCACAAGTTTTTGCCATCTTGTTCATACTGACAATTTTCTAAACGTAGTCTTAACATGATTTTAGAGATCAAATGTAAATCTCAAATAATAACTTTGAGCTATAAACAAGATCAACATTACATCAAAAATGTTATCAAAATACCAAAAAAAAATGTTTCCAGCCATTCAAACCTTCTGTATTAGTTTCCAATCCCTGTGTAGCAAAATACTACAAAATTAGTGGCTCAAAACCGCAGGCACTTCTAGGTCATAAGTCCTAGTGCTGGTGCATGGGGTTTGCTTCCGAGGGTTTCACACTTAAATCTTTGTGCAGTTAGAGATGAATTTTGAATACTCAGGGGAAGAGTTTGCCTCCAAAGCCCTGCAGCTTGTTGCCAGGACTCAGCTCCATGTGCTTACAGAACTGAAGTCTTACCACAGTCATCATGCCTGGAATTGTACATGAAACAGCAAACCCAGACCAGTCACTGCCCTGACAGAGTCAAATTTACAGATACATGACAGTCATAAATAATTATAATTAACAAACTTGACTAACAAAACAGCTGACCATATTTCACCATTTGTTTCCAACCTACCAGGTACCATTCTCTACACTTCATTATGAAAGCATACATGAATAATATACTTCTTAACTTGTTATAAAACAGAATGATGGCTTTTCTCCCACAGCTCATCATCAAAGCGAACGATATCTCTCATTTTGTGTGGGTGACATTAAAAATGCTCGAATCCCAGCTTTCTTTCCAAAGCTGTTGGCTTTAATCACTGATAGATCATCAAGATTGGCTAATGACCTGGAGAAGGATGCAGAGATATTTCAAGCATGCCTAAAAAATGAGACCATGAGTACAGATCTGAGAGCACTTCTGAAATAGCTGCATTTAAAGTGCCAGGATCTTGATGGCATCTCCAAGAAATTGGGAGATGATTCTTACATACTAATATGATCGGATAACTGACTGTACTCTTAATCACCTTGAAATGAATGAGCAGAATATGCAAATTATATATGGCAAGAGCTAATGATCAGCACATTAGCTTACTAATGGTTTTCAGGAATTAAGTGGTTTCATCATGATTTTTCAGAATTAAAACCACTTATTTGGATATTTTGATGAATCAATGTACTTTATCATCTGGTATTCTTTCATAAACAATAGCAAAATACGTGTAGCATGTAGAGAAGTAAATGTGAATTAGAGAATTTAAAAGTAAAGTTGTGTTACTGTCTTTTAACTGCTCTTTTATTTATGACAGTTTAATGTTCGATTTGTATATTTTTTAAAGTATTTGACCAGATATTTCAATTTAATTTGTAAGGAAGTGTATACTGATAGGTATTGTGATTTTTTTTATTTTCAATAAGTATAGATACATAATTGTTGTATATATCCCTAGGGTACATGTGATGTTTGAATATAGCCATACAAGGTGTAATAATTATGTCAGGGTAATTGGGGCATCTATCACCTCAAGCACTTATCATTTCTTTGTATAAAATTTTTAAATGTGTAAAAATAAGTGAAATAGAACTGATAGATGAAACTGCCTCATTTTTCATTGAAAACATAATTATTTAAAAAGGAAAGGATAGAAAAGGTGGAATAATAAAATATTGAAAAAGTAGCATAGCATCATAGAGGAAAGTATTGTAAATATTTTATCAGAAATCTTACCATAAAGCAATAGCATAGTTTGATTTTATTGAATCATTTAAGTTTAGAGTAGGGAGAATACTTAAGAACAACTATCACAAGTATTCTTAAGAACATCTGCCTCTGATTTCTGGGAATAATAAGCCAGTACAGTAAGATAATTTTTTTCTAAAGTTACAGAGCTAGTTGAGAGCAAGACGATATCAAAGTCGGGTTTGTCTCTATTCCTAGCCCATTGTTGTGCTCTTATCCTCAAAAAAGAATTCGAGCCAAATCAATACAGACAGTTTAAGACTGATAGTGAAATTATATAACATCTACTGGATTTAAACTACTATCATTCTGGGTTATTAGGAAGGAAAAGGAAAGAGCAAAAGAAGATGAAAAGAAACTAATGTTAATGGAAGGATAAATATATGGTTGGCCCAGGTCTCAAACCTTCATAAGCTGCATTTGAATTACTCTCATATTTAATATAATTTCAAAGGACCCTCTTCAACATATTATCACCCACCATTCCCAACTTCACTTTCTATTTCCATATTTCACTTTATTTTTATTCATGGTTATTAATTGCTTATTTAGGTAAATTTTTTCTACCACGTTCTCTGCCTCCATTAGAATGTAAATTCCTTGAGGGCAAAAAAGATGCTTAATAGAGAGCTAGAGCTGAGTGAGTGAATGAATGAATGAAAGAATGAATGAATTTTATTTGATGAATGAATAAATGACTTTCCCAATTTTGCTTTGAGGTAGATATTGCTAACTCACTTTACAAATGGAAAACCAGACAGCCTGCATTACTTGAGTGGAACCACAGCTAAAAAGTGGCAGATGCTGGCACAGATATGGAAAGAGGGAACACTTTTACGTTGTTAATGGCACTGCAAACTGTTTGGAAAGAAATATGGAAAATGCTCAAAGAAATGTGACCTCCCATTTCACCCTGCAATCCCACGACTAGGCATCTACCCAGAAGAGAATAAAGCATTTATCATAAGGACATTTGCACTAGATTGTTTATTGCAGCTCAATTTACAATCAACAAGATGTGGAAACAACCTAAATGCCCATCAACCTAGAAATGGATTAACAAGCTGTGGTACATGTACACCAGGGAACACTATTCAGCCATAAAAAAGATGCCAACTTCATATCTTTAGTAATATCCTGGATGGAGTTAAAACACATTCTTCTTATAAAAGTATCACAAGAGTAGAAAAGCAATTATCCAATGTACTCAATACTACAATGAGGCCAGCAGATGATCTCATGAATGCCCACATAGGAGAAAAACTCATTTCAATTCAAGCTGGGGGGAGGAATAAGGAGGGAGGGGAAAAGGGAGAGTGGGGTGGGGTATTCCCACTGAATGGGCACTATGTAGGGGTATATGGCACACCTTTTGAGTGTGGGACATAACTATAAGACGTACTCAACTTAACAAAATCAAATATTTTGATCTGGTTGTACCCTCACATTAACCTGAAATTAAAAAACATAAATCATAAATAGATAAAAAATTTTAAAAATAGTAAAAGTTAAAAATTAAAAAAAAATAAAAAAATTAATAAAAGCAGCCAAGCTGTTTCTCTTTTCTTTTTTTTGCAGTTTTTGGCCAGGGCTGGGTTTGAACCCATACACCTCTGGCATATGGGGCCGGCGCCCTACTCCTTTAGCCACAGGCACCACCCGCAAGCTGTTTCTCAAAGGAAAAAAAAAAAAAGTACGAACACTAATTATATTGTAGCTATATATGTAACACCTAAACATTAGCATTCCTCCATAACTCTTATGTTGAAGCATAATTCTCCAACATGATGGTATTTGGAAGTGAGACTTTGGGAAGAAATTGGGTCAGGAGGTGGAATGCACATGAATGTGAGTAGTGTCTGTATAAGATGAGACTCGAGATTAGTGATGTCTCTCTCTCTCTCACTCACCTGTGGAGATACAATGAAAAAATAGCCCATCTTCAGATCGGAAAGATTGTTCTCAGCAGACACAAGATCTGTAGGTTCCTTAATCTTGGTCTTCCCAGCTTCCAGAATAGGGAAAATTTTTGTTTGTTTAAGTCACAAAATCTATGGTAGTCTATTATAACAGCCCATACTGAGTAAGACTAATGTAATTTATGTGGGGAAAATCTATAAATATATGTGTGTATGTATATATATATACACACACACTTCTTTTTTTTTTTTTTTTTTGAGACAGAGTATCACTCTGTCATCCGGGTAGATTGCCCTGGTATCATCATAGCTCACAGCAACCTCAAACTTCTAGACTCAAAGGCTCTTCTTACCTCAGCCTCCTGAGTAGGTGAAATTAGAGGTACCCACCACCAAGCCAACCTAGTTTTTCTATTTTTAGTAGAAACTGGTCTCCCTCTTGTGCAGGTTTGTCTCCACCTCGTGAGCTCAGTCAATCCACCCACCTTGGCCTCCCAGAGTGCTACAGGTGTGAGGCACTGTGCCTGGTTTATAAATAGATTTCTGTATAGTCATAGAAAACATTTAGGGGGACACATACAACTCTGGACAAGGATTTATCATGTTCTATATGCATAGAAAATGGGAATTATATATCATGTATATTATTACATTTTATTTTGTGTAGTGATACAGTTTTCACAAAAATATATTTAAGTTTTGTAACTTATAATAGTATCTATTTCCATATTTACACTCACAACTATGTGATGCCAAGAACAGCAAAGAACAAACCATTTAAAAACAACATGTAATAAAAGTAAAAAATTACATAATGATTTTGGTAATAAAAATACTTAAAAATGAATAATAAAACATGAGCATGATCTATAAAAGACTTATACATATGTGCAATTAAATAAAATTCATGTACATGAAGGCTAAGACTATTGATGTACTATTCTTGCAAAATTATTTGTCCTTTATGAATATAAGAATTCTAAACATGACTCAAAGTAAAATGTTGTTGCAAGTCTGGTCCATTATTAGCATAAAGGAACTCAAAAAAACATAGTGCCTGAATTTTTGTGAATCTTATTCTCCAGATTTGGTTAATTCATTTGAAATTCAGCAATTCCGCACTCACCATCCCTCTGTCTGTAAGCCATATAGTCTATTCATCTCTGAATGTTTAATACATCAAACCACAAAGGCACTAACTGTGCTCTGTAATTATGAGGAAGGAGCTCAGGTCATTAAGGAGTGTTGACATCCTGGCTGCTGTAAGTGACATACACAAAGCTTGCCTTCAGAACCAAGGCATAGGCTCTGGCAATGAATCTTTATTTCTTGAAACTGTTTGGGACTAAAAAGATACATCGTTTCAAAATTAATGAAGAAAACTGTAAGGCCCTGTTGTGAGGAGTGTTCATGTAGAGAGGGTTACAGTAAACTTGAAAGAATAAGTGTCAAATTGTCCCTTACATTTGTTTTTGAATGTCTTAGTTTAGAATGGTAGAAGCTTAATACCCTTATGAAGTATTCCATTTTCAATAATTTCAGGAAAAACTGGATTAACCTGAGAAAATGATTTTACTGTTAGTGTGTAATTATAATTAATGATAGCAGAGTAACCATGATCTATAAAAGAGAAAATATGCTAACACATATAGACTAAGAGCAGCATATGTAGAAATGGAGAAAGATGCTTGAGAATCCCATGAGAGGTGCTTTGAACAGTGAACAGGATGAAAGACTTTGGCAGCAGGTAGAACCTTCTGTGACATTTACTGACTAGACAAGTGTGGGATGAATCCCTCAACTCTGTGCCTGAGATTCATCGTTTGTTAAATGCAGGTAAAGATCACAAGCTGAGAAAACACAGATGTCCCTCAGAACAAACTTCTGCTTTTCTCCCCCCGGCACTTGACTGAAACTCCTAGGCAATCAATAGAATGTGGTGAGAATAGCACATGCCCATCTCTACTTACAGAGTTCTGGGGTCCCTTAGCCCTTCCGGATTCAGTCAGTGTTCTGTCTTCATAAAAGAAAAGTATGATATGCTCCCGCATGCACTGAAGGCCCCCCTGGTAAAAATGGTTTAGAAGACATCAATTTTTAACAGCAATCACTGCAATGCCAAACACTGCATCCCAGCAAACCATTGTTTACGACTTGATGGACATATCACACTCTGAATAAAAACATAACAAAAGTTTTTAGTCTTTTGTCAATCTGATAGTGACATTATCTATACTGTCCTATCAGTGGAATAAAAATATTTATATTAAAATTTATGTTAAAATATCTCAGCCCAACAAATGATGCTGAAGTCAATGAACATCCATAGGAGAAAAAATAAACCCAACCTAAACCTCATACATTATGCAAACATTGGACCAAACAGGGAAGGACTTAAATGAAAAATATTAAACTATTCATATTAAATTTTTAGGAATAACAAAGGAGAAAATATTTAGGATCTAAGGTTAGGCAATGAATTCTTCAGAATTGAAAGAAACAGAACAATGTATATATAGAAAAATTGATGAAATGAACCATATCATAGTTTGAAATCTTGCTCTGTAAAAGACACGTAGCAAGTGTAAAAAAGCTATAGATTGGGAGAAGATATTTGCAAACCCCCTATCTGACAAAGGACTATTATCTAGAGTGTAAAAACAGCTCTCCAAACATAATAGTAAAACAAACTTAAAAAAATATGATCCAACTTCATAAATGAGCAAAGAGCATAAGGAGATATTTCATAGTAGGGAGTATACAAATGATAGGCAAGTGAAGAAATATTCAGCCTACTAAACTTTTTAAAATATTTTTTTTTTTTGAGACAGAGCCTCAAGCTATCCCCCTGGGTAGAGTGCCATGGCATCACAGCTCATAGCAACCTCCAACTCCTGGGCTCAAGCGAGTCTCCTGCCTCTCTACCTCCCAAGTAGCTGGGACCACAGGTGCCCGCCACAACGTCCGGCCATTTTTTTTTTTGGTTGCAGCTATCATTGTTGTTTGGCGGGCCCGGGCTGGGGATTCGAACCTGCCACCTTAGGTGTACGTGGCTGGCGCCTTAGCCGATTGAGCCACAGGCACTGAGCCTTTAAAAGATTTTTAATCTAAATTTGCTTCATCAGTTCTGGTCAAAATTGAAGAGAGACATGTACAGCATGTATTGAAGCCTTTACAAATTGTACCAAAAGTCTTAGTGCATGTAATAATTTA